>VWZP01006046.1:45891-60482 GCA_013396995.1 Dicaeum eximium
ATCCTGTAGTGCAGCGCGGGCACCTCTGTGTCCCTGCAGCCCCCACCCCCATCCCCCTACATTCCCATCCCTCCGCACTCCCGTCCCTCCGTGTCCCTGCACCCCGTGCCCACACGGCCCCGTCCCCACTCCTCCCGTCACGGCGACCGCGGCCCCGCCCCGCCCACTCCGCCGAGACCACGCCCATTTCCCGTTTACCTCTGCCTCTTGCCCCGCCCAGTTCGCGCCATTGCCACGCCCCTATGAATCTCTCCGCCAATGGGAGACGCGCACACACGCCGCTCCACCCTCGGGCACGCGGCCCCCGAGCGCCGTCTCCATGGAGAGAGGCGCGTCCCGCCGCGCGCATGCGCCATGGAGCCGGGAGGGTGCTGCGGAGGGGTGTGCGGCCCAGGCCGCGGGCAGCGAGACCCCTTGGGGTAACCCCCGGTGGGGAGAGTCGGGGACAGGGCTTGTGGAGCGCTAGGGGCCGGGGGGAGTGAGGAGATGGTGGGTCCGGCCTGTGGGGAGGCCAGAGCAGGGAGGGGGCTGAGCCCAGGCAGGGGGCTGGGAAGCGAGTTGCTGCTAGAGGTCAAGGGGACAGAAGGGAGGTACGGAGGGCGAGACTCCCCGAGATGACAGACCCAGCAGCAGGCACTGCTTCTGTCCCCCAAAAGGAGAGGAATCCTTGTCCTTGCCCCAGTGTGGAGGTGACACTCCGAGGACCCGGGGTCAGCCTGTGCTGGTGGGGGCTAGGGACGTGGTTGGCAATGAGGGATGCGCCCTGCTGCCGCCTTTCTTCAGGGTCTGTTCCCACCTGCAGGGCCGCCCTGCCCAGCCGTGTGGGTCCCAGCCGCCGTGGGGAGAGGCCGCCGTGCAGGGGCCGGGGTTATGAGCCCCTGCCTGAGGTGTCCGTCGGGAGGCTCCCCTGCCGTGGTGAGACACTGGCAGCCACCACCAAGAGGCTGCAGGAGATGTCAGACATGGCCAAGCCCCCCAAGGAGGCATCAGATGCAGATGATCTGCCCACCGTGGCCCTACCAGTCGTGCCCAGCAGGGTGCCGTCCCCAGAGACTGGGAAGGATCCCTCTAGGATCAAGCTGCCTCCCTGGCTTGGAAAATGGGGAACTAGCCCCGAGAAGGATTCCCGCACCGCAGTGCCGACGCTGCCTCCCACCCCACCCCTGCCAGCAGAGAAGCCCAGCCAGTCGCCCCGGCGGAGCCATGTGACCCAAAACTGGCAGAAGGAGGTAACTCCACCAGGGAAAATGCCTCTCAGAGTTGGCCCCATCGTGTCCCACATGCTGATCTTGTGAAGCTCCCTGCTCCTGGGCAGACCCCTCTTTAAATAGCCACCCGAACGACCTTGAGCCCAGCAGGATAGAAAAGGGATGAAACTCAATAGCACAAAAGGCACAGGCAGGCACGTGGGGAGTAACAGTAAGGCAGGAAGGGAGCTGGGATCTCTCTGCTGGGAAGCAGGAGCTGCGAGTCACGGCCCATCACAGTGCTGTGGGGATGCCTGCTTGGGCAAGCCAAGCTGGGGGGCACCTGAGGGACCAAGCTGTACCACAGCCTGGGGACTCCATGGGTTGTTCAAGTGCTGTAAGAGTGCTTGCCCAGGGGCACTCTGGGCATCCAGGTGCTTGGGACGGCCATACAAGGCTGGCTGATCTCCACCAGGTAGGACAGGTCAGCCCTACCCAAGCTGTGTCCCTGCTCCAGCTTTCCCAGGCTTCTGGCCAGAAAGACCATAACACCTCTTTACAGCTTATGCCTCTAGGTCTATCAAAAGCCTAAAAGCCAGGAGCAGGCATGAGGAAGTGCAGCATGGGCTCCTGCCCCCTTCCACAACCCCCTCTGTCCATCCCCAGGTAGTCGTGGACCCCCTGGACTCTCGCCCACAGAAGGATTTGGGCAGTGAGGACTCCCAGCGTGACTACCGTGGACTGCCTCTCCACCAGTTTCTCTCCTCAGTCACTGACAGCTCCCCCCCGAAGGACTGCCCACCTCTCAGGGCCCTGCTGCTGGGGCAAGGTGAGGCTGACCCCAACAAGCCATGTGCACCCCGAATAGGCAGCAGGGGATCTTAGCTGGGGGGCTGATGGCACCTTCCCCTCTGCAGGGCAGCGGAAGGCCACACTGGCATCCATGCTCTATGAGAAATACAGGCAAGCCTGCACTCCCACATGAGACCCACCCTTGGGGCTGTGCCCCAGAGGAGGGGCCCTGGGGGGGCGGGGATCCCAGAGCTGAGGGGTGCGGGGTCTGCTCTCACTGCAGTAAGGAGACAGAAGAGGAGATCCGTCCCCGCCCGAGGCGCATGGAATCGATCTCCACCACGCACTGGGACTACAGTGCCAAGGGTTTCCAGTCCACACCCCAGCCCACCACTCAGGTACAGGCAGTAGACGTTCCCCCTGTCAGATTGCAGCAGCCTCTAGGGAGGCTGCAAGGCTCCCATGTCCTGCTGAGCAAGCCATCCCCGCCAGCTCACATTTTGCTTCCACTGCAGGCTCACGACTACTTAACGGAGCAGCCAACCAGCTTCTGGCTGGAGCAAGCCCGCGGACTTGGGCCGGTAAGCCCCCACCACCCTGTCCTGCCAGCACCCTGGGGGTCTCAGCTGCTGACAGAAACCTCTCCAACTCTCTCCTCTCCAGGGTGTCACCGCCCTCTTCGGCAGAAACATTCCCTTCAGGAAGAATGCAGACTTCTCCACTCCCATTACCTTGTACCTAGGGCATCCTGAGCCCTTCAACCTCAGTGACCCCTATGACTCCCTAAGTAGCCAGCTCCAGCCCCACAGGCATTAAAAAACAATGGGACACAGATGGTCCCGGCATCCTTGCCCACCCCAAGGCTGTCCTCAGGCTGGATGTTTGGAGGGGGAGCACTGTGTCCCTGGGATCTCAAATCCTGTGAGACCATGAAGCAAAATGGGAAACCCTTCAGCCCTGCTGCAAGTCACTGTTGACCCAAACCACACTGCGGTCCCAAGATTTCCTCCTTAGGCATGGAGGGAGAGCCCCTGGCACAGCCCCATCCCCTGGGACGCACACATGGGTGACACGCAGCCGTTGTTCCAGTCGCCAGGCACAGGTGTGTTCCAGTAAGAGGCGGCAGCGGGGCGGCCAGAGCATGAGCTCAGAGGAACGCACTGCAGCCCTCAGGCCAAAGCAAACCCACAGCAGCCCTGCCTTCCCAGCACCGCCCAAGCCCTCAACAGCCGCTGCTGCGACCGCCCAGGCACTGGCTCTCCATGCCCACACCCTGGCCCTATTCTGCAGACAGACCCCGGGTGTACAATCTCTTGGGATGTTCCAGGCAGCTGTCGCCAGCCCAGGCTGAGTTCCATATTGGCGTCTCCCCGGCCTCCCTCCCCACTTGGCGTGCTGGGCAGAGCTAAGTAGAGGCCACAGGACAGATGGATCTGGGGAAGTTTGTATTTCAACAAAATAGTTGCAGCGAGTCCTATATTTACACCTGGAGGAGGGGTGGGTATTTACATGACCCGATGGGGTTATGTACAGGGGAGGGGGAGACTGGGGAGGGGGGCAGCTGCGGCATTGAAGCCTGACCTGGCCAAGGAGTCAGTCTTGGCAGGAATCCCCATTTCCCCCCACCCCAGGGATGGGTCGACACGGGCACAACTTCTGTGGGGAGCCAGGTACTGAAAAGAGACGGCAAAGTGCCCTGCGGGGCAGCCAGGCCCCGGAGAAGCTCAGAGCCAGCTGAGCCACAGGGGAGAGGGCAGGGGTGGCAGACGTCGGAGGGTGGGGGGAATACAAGGTCCCTTGGGCTGGATCAGGGCTGGTTACCCCACTCCAGCAGAGGCTTTGGGGAAGGTGGGCTTTGCTGGTGCTGATGGAGGGGAGCAGACGGTGCTATGGCCGCTGCCCCACCTTGCCCAGGCCCTGCTGAAGCAGGGGGGCTGCAGAGGCAGGTGGATGCAGTGGTGGGGGGTGGCGGTGCATCCTGGGGCACCGGAAAGCACTGGTGGCCACATTGAGCTGGGGGCTCTGCCGCAGCCACTGGGCTCAAATGACTTAAGGGTCTTTCCTCTCGCCCAGCAGCCAGTATGTCCGCATCTTTCCCTTGCCCTGGAGGCAGAGGTGAGCAAGTTAGACCCTGCCTGCCTCTGGAGCTGCTTCTTGGGTGTCATCCCCAGCACTGGGAGTAACAAGGGGACCCAGCCCCAACCCACCTCCCCATCTCACTCCCTTGTCGTTGGAAGGGCTGGTACCCCAGCAGCATCACTGTGCCCTCACCTTCATTTCTACGTCGCCACGCAGCTCCAGCTCAAAGCAGCCAAACTCATCCAGGACTTCTTTGGTGGCAGATGAGACGTGGATCTTCAGGGCTGAGTAGCACAGAGGGGCAAGAGAGACATGGCTGGGTGCCACGGGAACAGGACACACCCGGTGGCTCTGGACTTCAGCTGCCAGCGCCACGGCTTACCCTGACCGTTGGATTCCATGCGGGATGCCGTGTTCACCGTGTCCCCGAAGAGGCAGTACCGCGGCATCTTCAGGCCCACCACTCCGGCGCACACAGGACCTGCAGGCACAGAGGCGCTCAGGGATGCTGCAGGGCGGGCCGGTGGGTGGGCGAGCACCGCCCAGCTGGCTGGCGTGGGGGCTCACCGGTGTGTATGCCGATGCGCAGGTGGAGCTGGTCGTTGGGACGGTGACGGATCTTGAAGGTTTTGACAGCCTCGAGCAGGGCCAGGGCCATGCGGACAATCTCACGGGCATGCAGCTTCCCGTTGCGCACCGGCAGCCCCGAGACCACCATGTAGGCATCACCGATGGTCTCCACCTGTGGGGGCAGGGGGGGCAGGTACACCCTTGGCTCCTTGCTGCCTGCCTCGCTTTGGGGGGCTTGCCCACCACACCACTCACCTTGTAGACATCAAAATTATCGATAATGGCATCAAAGCAAGTGTAGAGATCATTCAGCAGCATCACAACCTGGATGGAACAAGGGTGTGTGTGCATCTGGGAGTGGACATATCCCCCCAACCCCAGGGATGGCACTGCCAGGGTGTGAGACTTCCACCAGCCCCACAGAGGTGCTGCCCCCCAAGTCCTGCTGTCACCTGCATGGGAGTGCTCTCTGCTGAGAGGGCGGTGAAGCCCACGATGTCACTGAAGTAGATGGTGACACTGTCGAAAGCCTCAGCCCGCACTGTCTCTCCACGCTTCAGCTGCTCTGCCACAGAACTGGCAAGGATAGTGGTGAGCTCCACCCCAAACCTGCTATTACCCCCTGCAAACTTTGCCCCACACCAGCATGGGAAGCTGGCAGGGGACTCCATGCTTGCACAGCAGCAGGCGCACGCTGAACCCATGCCAACCCTCAGACCCACACATCCCCTTGTGTCCCCCTCTCACTGGGGCAGAATCTGGTAGAGGAGGTTCTCTGCCTTGCGCTTCTCCTCCAGATAGGCCTGTGTTCTCTCTTCCACCAGCTTCTCCAGGTTGTTGGCATACTGTTCCATGCGTGACAGCAGGTTGTCCAGAATGCTGGTGCTTCCCTCCCTGCCGGGGTGCACTCAGTTGGCACTGTGGGAAGAGGTGCCCCCCAAACCACCACCCCCATTTCTGTCCCCATTCCCACCCAGGGTCACCATCTCTGCATGCCAACCACCCACTTGTTGAATCTGCGGATGAAGATCTTGATCTGACTGAAGTCAGGGCGCTCGGCTGGCTCCTGTGCCCAGCAGCGTTCCATCAGCACTGCCAGCTCCTCGCTGTGCACCCCGATGTCGATGGAGGGGCGGAAGAAGGGCTTCTGGCTGTTACGCACCTTCTGCACGATCTCTGCCAGGGTATGGCCAACAGTGAGCACCAGACTTCCGTGGTGGGGCAGGACCTCCACACACGTGCTCTCCATCCTCACCTTTAGGGCTCAGGTCCATGCCCTCGATGTAGAAGGGGCCGTTGCGCAAAGCAACCTCCTGCACAATGATGCCGAAGCTGTAGACATCAGCTTTCTGCATGCCCGGGGTGGGCAGGTGCCCCTTCTGCAGCAGCTCTGGAGCTGTCCACAACTTCTCTGGTGGGACAAAGTAATGGAGCAGTGAGACGGGGCCACCCCATCCTCCTGGTCCTCCTAGGTAGGCACTCACTGGCATAGAGTGCATGCGTGTCCTCGTTGTCGCTGGGCGAGCGGAAGCTGGCCAGGCCGTAGTCAGTGATCTTCAGCACGAAGCGGCTGTCCACCACACAGTTGGATGACTTGAGGCTGCCGTGATGGCCAATGATGCTGTTGTGCAGGAAGGCCATTCCCTGGGACAGACGGACACAGTGAAGCTCATATCTCTCAGGCACCTCCCCCCATGCCCTCACACCCTTCAGCTGCGTACCTTGACAATGTCATTGATGAGGGAGTAGCGAAACATCCAGTCCAGGTTGATGCTCTCGTTCTCCAGGACATCCTGTGGTAGCACATTGAGTGGACCCCACCAAGCACCCAGGCCATGGTGATGGCAGCCTCACCAAGTGCCCAGCTGGGGGGTCTGCAGCACCCCAATCCACCCCCACCCCTACACTGGCCTCTGGCCTTGGACAGCTCAGCTGCGAGCCTTATTGGGAGGGCTCAGGTGGCCACCAGCCTCCACAGCCCTGTCCACAACACCCAGCCCAGCTGGGTCACCAGGAATGTCTAAGTGTCACCTGCAGTGTCCCCAAGCCCGCTACCTGCAAGCTGCCCCGTGGGCAGTACTCAGTGATGATGCAGATGTTGGGGGGGTCGATGCAGGCCCCGATGAAGCGGGTCAGGTGGTTGAACTGGATGTCTCGCATCTGCAGGTGGAAGTGGACCCAGGACAGTCTTGAGATCAAAGGGCATGAGCTGCTGCTCCTGCTACCCCCCCCACATGCCCAGGACCAATCCCTGCACCCCCAAGCAGGTTGCTCACCCTAGTCCAGACCCCAAACCTACATGCTTTAGCTCGAAGAGCACCTGCCGCGTCAACTCGATGCGCTTCTTGTTGATGTGCTTAATGGCCACAACGTTGCCCTGGGGTGTTTGGGAAGGGGAAAAGGTCAATGTCCACTGGATGAATTTGCAAAGGGGAGGAAAGTGCCAACATCCTGCGGGATGGGGGTGCAGCCAAGTGGGAGCACAACAGAGCTGGGGCATTTCAGAGGGAGGCTCAGCTCCCTGCCTGCTGCACTGACCTTGAAGTGGCCGGTGTTGGCGAAGATCTGGTACTTGCCATGGGTGGTCATCAGGGAGCCATAGCTGGAGCCACGCTGTGGGAAGAAGGGGATTAGGGAGAGGAACCCTGGGGTGGAGGGATGGCCCACATCAATGGAGCAGGGCAGAGACATCCAAGGTGTGCATGGGATGGTGCAGGATGGGCTCTGAGGGTCAGGACAAGCTCTGCGTGCTCTGTAGGAAAGGTGAAGCCTCAAGGATGAGGCATGACACACTGCACGGAGTGTAGGACATGGAAAAGGTATGTCTGTGTAGGAGATGGAGGGCAACACAGGGGCTTGATGAAGTATGGTGCTACACAGAGGATTCAGGGCTGTGTGGAGGATGGATCTACAGTGGCTCTTGTAGGGGACGGAAAGTCATACCAGGGATGGTTGGAATAAGTCTCTATAGGGAATGGAGACCTGTCTAAGGATGAAGGGCTGTGTTGAGGAGAGATGCAGCGGGGCTATGGCTCTGTAGGAAACAGAGGGTCATGAAAGGGATCAACAGGGAGGGGTGTCATGCATGGAGGGAGAGCAGCACAGAGGCAGGGTGGTGCCTCTGGGATGGCTCCTCTCACCAGGGACAAGGTGAGCCGGCTGCCCGCTGCCTTGTGGTACCGCTCAGGACTTCCAAACTGTAGCTCATCCCAGCGGATCCTCCAGAGCATGCTGGCAAGCTCCTTCTCAAGCATCAGCTTCCTGGGGGACACATAGGGGTCAGGCCCCCCTCCCCCCTGCCCTGCCTGCCCGCCCATCAGAAAGAGGTTCCCCCAGTCCTGGCTGACCTGAAGATGAGGAAGCTGGAGATGCCAAACATGACAAAGGTGAGGCCAGTGCCCAAAGCCACAATGGCCAGCATAGAGAGAGGGGCTGCAGGCAGGAGAGGATATGTCAGGGTGGCCCAGCTGGCTATGGTGGCCAGACTGGCATGCACCCGTATGGAAGCTTGCTGGGGTCCAAGGGGTGTGGGGACCCAGGACACGCACTTTTATCGCAGGAGGGGTCATCCACATCAAAGACACAGGGAGGGTTGTCCAAGGGAGGAGCCCCCTTCACCCAGGGGATGGGTCGTCCCAGCCAGTGGATTTGCTTTTCCACACCTGAGTAGTGTCCCACCACCTAAGGCAGAGAGAGATGAGGCCACCCCCAGACCCCACCATCCCATTCCCCAACCCCAGCCAGGGGGAACCTGGTGCTGGCCCCCACCTCATACTGCCCAGTCTTGGGGTCGCTCATGGCCCATAGGTTGAAGTCAGTGTCCCGGTCATTGTTGCTGTCCATGCTCACAAGCCCTGTCACACCTGTGGGAAAATTAAGACGCAGGTGGGATGGGGACTGAGTTCCACCACCCCCACAGCACCCACAACCCAGCTGCCCCCTCCCAGTGTTACCGTGGAACTTGCGGTCCCGCATCTTCTCGATGATGTGGGTGGCGTTTTTCTTGGAGCCGCCCTCGCGCAGAGTCTCATTCAGCACCATGGCGTACAGCAGCATCCCATCATAGAAACACCCCGCCACCAGGTTCATCTGCCAGGGGGAATCTGAGCACACCCACAACCACGCACACAGGAGCATCCCAGAACCTTCACACCAGGACCACACACCCACCCACAGCCCATAACCACTCTGGGGCCAACAGGCACCCTGCAGAGATGGCAGTGCCTGTGGCTACTCCCACCAGCGTGATTCCTCTGGCATTGTCTGTGGCTGGGTCCCACCCTCTGCATCCTGGTGAGGTGCCTCAGACCCATGTGAAGGGACCCCGCTACCCCAGCATGCAGGGGACTCACTCACCAGGGAGTAGTTGAGCTGCACCCCAAATTTCTGCTTAGCTCGCAGGATGAGCTGGGTTTGGAAATGCTGGTACTCAGGGTTTTGGGGCTCGTAGTAGGTGATCACCAGCACCATCTGCAGCCAAGCACAGCACCCTGGTTCACACACTGGGGCCAGGCTGGGGAGGTTTCTGTCCCCAGGCAGGTGGGCACGGCTCACCTGGAAAGCCTCACGCAGCCCGGAGTCCTGGCCTGGGCTCTCCTGCCAGGGCTTGAAGGGGTCGCGGGCAGAGTCGCCGCGCAGGCTCTCCCCGAAGACGTCCAGGTAGAAGAAGACGTAGTCACCATTGGTGAGGTTCTCCTGTTGTGCCAGCTGCATGATCTGCCGCAGCATCTCTGGCGGCCCGCAGAGATACACCACTGCCAGAGAGCGACGGGGGCTTCAGCGGGGCAGGGACACCCCACCGCACCCAGGCACACGGCCAGGAACGGGGCAGATGGGGCAGGGCAGCCCCGGGAGCGCTCAGAAGCTGTGGGGCGGGATGGAGCAGGCAGATGGGGCAGCGCCTGGCTCACCGCGTCCCTGCGACCCATGGCCCTGCTGGCACAGACCCACTCTCGCCCCATCATCACCTCGGACTGAAGGGGGAGAGGAGAACAGGGAAAAACTTGCTTGAAATCATGAGGTGGATGCCGCAGGCACAGACCCCACACACCCTGATCCAGCAAAAGCCAGCCAGAGGATGCCTCCCCCCTGCATCAGCTTCCCGGCTGCTCCATGCCAGCCCTAGCCGCGGAATCAGGGGGGCTGGGAGAGGCACTGGAGCCGTGCGCCGGAGGCCCCTGGGGAACCCGGGCTGTGGAATGGGACAAACCCATGTTTGGGTTCGTGGCCGGCTGTCTGCGCGGCAGGAATGCGCAGGTTCCCAGATTCCAGCACCTTCGGCGGCCGCTAATTGGAAACAGAGCATCTCGCCGGTGTGACCCACACGGCAAGGGGGTGCCCGGGCCCCGTCGGACCGTCCCGGCTGCCCCCACCCGCTGCCGGGGGCTCGGTCAGCCCCCATGGGACGCCCACCCAAGTGCTGCGTGGGGCCAGCACGCAGATGGCACAGGGCAGCACAGGCTGTGGGGCCGGGCGCCTGAAAGTGTCCGAACCCCCCGAGCAGGGGCCCTCCGTGCCCTTGCTGAGGATCCTGACACTGCCTCCTCCCTCCCCCCGGAAAACCAGGGCCCCCGCTCCAGCCAGTCTGGCTGGGAACCCGGGATTGAGCAACGGAGGAGGCGGCGGCAGCGGGTGCTGGAGGAATGTCACGCTTGGGCGCTGGCCCCGACACACGACTCTTCTGCATGGGGCCCAGCGCCCCGGCTGGACCCGGCGAGTGGCGGGGGTGGGAACAGCAGGGAAGCGACGCACTCCGGGAAGGGGTCTCTGCTGCTGGAAGGCACCCAGCCACGCAGGCACCCAGCCATGTGGGCAGCAGGGCTGGCAGGGTCACCCACAGGGGCGGTGAGGAAGCCCACAGGTGGGAGAAGAGACCTAGCACAGCCACCTCGGACACATGGAATCCACAGCAATGTGGGGAGCTGCTCCTGGGCACGGGGGAGAGGGAAATCGCAGCGCCGTGGGCTGTGTGTGAGCAGCAGCCTGCTTCAGGGTTTGAAATGGTTCCCTCTGAATGCTGCAATACTTCAAATAAACACTCTTGGCTTCCCCACTTTGCTTTTGCTAGCCCTGCATCAAAAAATGTCCCCGAATTTCTCATCCAGGGTGGACAGCTCAGCACCTCCCCAACACGCAGAGCCTGAGGGCTCCCCGCAAAGACGTAGATGGGACCCTCCCCATCCCACTGCAGGCGCCAAGGAGAGAGAGCCACAGGGGCTGGGGAGCCACAACAGCTGGTGGCAGATGGTGGGACACTGCAGGCAGCCAGCCCCTGCGGCGGCAGCGAAAGCCTGCCTGGTCAAAGGCCACCAAGTAAGGGGATGGACGGCGCCTAGACGGCTCCCTGGGGACAGGTCGCATGAGCTGTGCAGAAGGAAGGGTCAGTGCTTGGGGCTCTCCCCGAGGCAGGCAGCTGCCTCCAGCTGGCAGCTTCCTGCCCGGCCAGCAGCGCCTTAGGGGGCTCACACACGCCCCAGGGGCCGGCAAATGGCCAAAGGCAGCCTCAGCATCACCCAGGACAAGGGGAATGAAGTTCTGCAAGGCTGGAGTGCGTCCAGACCCCTGACACTCTGGCATAGGTGGCAGAGTGCCAGGCCCAGGGAAGGGGCAGGATCACGAGCGTGCAGATGAGGTGGCAGAACACTGCTTGACCCCTGCATGATGGCAGATAACCCTGAAATGAGGGCAAATCCCAGGTTCTGGCAGGAAATCCCAGTTTCAAGCAGTCCCATCAGGACAGGGCACTGCAGCGCAGAGATCGTCGCCCTGGCCCAGGGGGAGTGCGGGGTGAAGACCAGACGCACTCCCCTCCAGCAGCACCACCCAGCCATCTCCCCGGGCAGGGCACCTGGGCTTTTTGCAGGCAGATGCTCCGGTAATTCCCTCAACCACAGCTCTAATTATATCAGTGCTTTTGCAAATGGCAGGAGAGACGTGGGGCCCTGCACGTCGCCCAGGCACCAGTGAGAGGGGCAATCCCACCCCGCCTCCTGCCCGCTCATTAGACCTGTGAATGTCAGGAACCAGCAGCGTTAGGGATGCCGGAGGGGCAGGGAAGCGGCTTTCTCTAGGAAATGTTCACCAAACTCCTGCCCATGACTTGGGAGAAGGAGGGTGATGCCAAGAGGGAGGATACATGGTGTTATTGCAGGTCATGGACATGGATGCGGCTGAAGACCCTGCTTCCATCTCCAGGCCATTCCATGCAGGGGTCCCAACCCCTGGGACAGCCTTGCAAGTCCCCATTCCCTGCCCCACACACCTGGGCTAGGAGAGGACCTGTGACCAGCTCTGCAGCCCTGAGCACCCACCTCTGTGGGGCCAGGCACTCAGCCCCACTCAGCCTCACACCCTGGTGCCATCTCTGAGCCGTGGCCAGGGAGACCCAGAGCCTCTCGACATGGCAGGGGGAGAGGAACTAAATTATCTTTAAGGTCCCTTTCAACCCAAGTCTTTCCACGGTTCTGTGATACTACGACCCCAGCTTAGAAAGCCCTCAGGTCTCTGCCCATGCCTGGCCTTCTCCCCCAGCAGCCACAAACCCCTGCCTGCACCAGGAGGGATTGATTCCATTGGGGTGATTTATGGCACCAAGATGGAAACGTTGACGGGAATCACCGACTTCAGCCTGTCTCCCTGCAAAGTCCTTTGCCCTCATCCCATAGGAAGCTCTAAACCTCACGGCTGTTCATGGCACGTGCAAGAGCTCCCATCCCAGTGGGGCAGCCATGGGATGCTCACTCCATGGACTCACCCTCACTGGCCTCAATCCTGATGGGAACCCAGACCAGCACCCCAAAGCACCTCCCCCCTGCAGCCTGGTCCTGCCCACCTTGGACACAAGTCCTGCTGGCCCATCTGGCTCCACTTATCCGGGCTAGATGTCCTTCCTAATGACACAGCATCTCAGAATCCATTAAGAAGCATTGCAGAGTGGCTGACTCCAGGATTGATACACACTGCTCATCAATAATGAACGAGCATCAGGCTGCCCTTGCTCTCCAGCTGCCTCTGTAAGCCCCTCCATTTCCTCCCTCTCCCAATATAGCTGTTCTCCTGGGGCACTCGCCAGGCACCAAATTGATTTATCCCTCCATCAGCAGGGTGGGGCTATCACAGCCCCGTGCTGGGGTGCAGCAGGGACAAGGCACAGCCCGGGGTGCCCAGGTGCCAGTCTGGGAGGCTCTGCCCAAGCACCCACAGCCACCTGGGTGTGCTGGCACCATGGCTCTCTAGTATGTAACCACAGCTGATGCTGTCCTTCGGAGAGCCACATCCACTGCATCACCTTCAGCCCCCAAGGACACGCCTGGGTCACCCTGACCCTGCTAACACAGAGGCTGGGGTGGTCCCACAGGGTGCCCCTCACAGCACGTGTCCCACCAAGCAGGGGCTCTGCCCCAGCTCTCGCTGGCAAAGGTTGGCTGGACTGGGGGCCTGGGAGGGAGACACTGTGCCCCCTCCTCCTGCTGCATCCTGGCTCCTCCACTGACACAGGGTTTGGCCTGGGAAGGGGCTCAGGTTCTTCCTTGATCCCTGTGAACTCACCTCCTGTGCAGGTCCTGCTGCTCCTCCAGCCCCACTGTGACAAAATGTGCTCAATCCTCACTGCACTCCACACAGAGCCCATTTTGCCCACCCCCCGCTGTGCCCCACATGGGTCCCACTGTGCCTCCAGCCCCTCCTTGTGCTCCACAGGGGTCCCACTCTTCCTTTGGCCCCTTCCCATGCCCTACCACAGGTGTCACTCTGCCCACTCCCTCCTGCACCCCACATGAGTCCCACCAGATCCTTGTTCCCTTGTTCCCTTGCCGTGCCTCACATGGGTGCCATTTTGCTCTCGACCCCTCACATGTCCCACTGTGTCCTCAGACCCTCACAGTGCCCCACAAAGGTGCCACTGTCTCCTTGGACTGTTGCTGCACCCCACATGATCACAGTCTGTTCCCATCCCCTTGCTGTGCCCCACACGTATCTCACTGCCCTCTCTGACACTTGCTGTGCCCTATGTGGATCTGCATTGCCCCCCAACCCCTTGGTGTGCCCCAAACAGGTCCCACTGCCACCCCTGGTCCCTTTTTGTGCCACACATGCGTCCCACCATATTCCCAGTCCTTTGCTGTGTCCTGCAGTGCTCCCACTGTATCCCCATCCCCTCTCTGTGCCCCAGATGGGTCCTGCTGCTCCCTTAACCCCTTGCTGTACCCTACATGTTGTCCACAGTTCCCCAGTCCCCTTGCCGCGCCCCATCCTTCCCCCTGCTGTGCCCCAGACGGGTCCAATGCCCCCCACCGTCCCCCCCACGGATCCCATCGCACCCTCAGCCCCCCGCTGTGCCCCGCGGAGGATTTTGCCTCCCCCTCTTGAAGCTCTACGCAGAGCTCCCGAGGGGAGCCCGCTCCGCTCTCCCTTCCTCCTCCCACTCCCAGACCGCCGCCCCCGCTCCCGGGGCGCTCAGCCCGATCCCGCCCGTGGTCATCGTGTCCCCCCGCACCCCACGCCGCGCCACCCCACGCACCGCGCCCGTTGGCTTTGATGAAGTGGACGGCGGTGTCGGGGCCGCCCTCCTCGGGGGAGTAGATGTGGACGGTGACGGTGAGGTTGTTGCCATCCTGCAGCTCCTGGTAGACACCCTCGACGGTGAAGTAGTAGGGCCGGTCGTCGGTCTTGCGGTCCACGTAGAGGAGCACGGCGCGGGCGCTCCAGTTGAAGTGCGCGTGAAGGTGGGAGACGAAGGCGCCCAGTTTGGGTGCCNCCACGGACGCGGCGGGGTACACGCAGCCCGGCCCGAACAGCACGTCGGGGTCGTGGTAGAGCTTCAGGTCCACGGCGTTGAGCGGTGCCACGTACTCGGAGCAGGCGCCCTCCAGCTCCGAGCTCATGAACTCGACGCGCACCGAGAAGGGCCGCGGCAGCAGCGGCGGCTCGCCCCGCTCCAGCGCTTCCAGCGCCAGGCTGAGCGCC
>VWZP01006046.1:73664-86578 GCA_013396995.1 Dicaeum eximium
CAGGGCATTGAGGGTGGTGAGGTGAGTTGGGGCTGTTGGAAAGGGTGTCTCGGCACAGCAAGATGCCCAGATGTGCCAGGAGCCATGTCCCAGCCTGCCTGAGCTGGCCTGGAAGACACCCTGTGCAGGGGGCTGCCAGCAGGAAGCCACCCAGCCCAGTCAGCAGGCCCCTGGCACCAACCAGAGGTACTGACGGCACTGTGTCCTCTCCCACAGCACCCAGCACCCGATCGACTTCCCTGACTGGTGCGAGGCCCACTACGACTCACAGACCTGCCAGATTTCGGTAGTGCAGAAGGCCAACCCCAGCCTGCCGTGTGTGAAGAGCGTGGAGCACGAGTGGGGCTCGGCCAGCACCCCCGAGCCGCTGGTGAACAAGGTGCTGGGTGCGGGGCTGAGAAGATAAAGGCTCGGCAGCGCCCCACGCCCCTCGGCGCCGCACTCCCCCCTCCAGAGCACACCGCCCGCATGCTCCAGACCTGCCCCACCCACCCTGTAGAGCCATCACCGCGGCACCTTCCAGGGAAACCACTATCCACACACCATGGTACCGAGCTTTGCTTCTGCCTTCAGCTTCCTGAACCAGGGCGTCTTCCCTGCGAGGTGTTCTGCACACCGTGGAAATGCAGATTCTACAGGATCTCCTCCCAGGTGGGCAGAAAACCTTCAGTGACTAAAAAAAGGCTACAGGACTAAACCAGCCTGCTCCATGGCAGTCCTGCATTCCGATACCCAGCCCCAAGCAAAGCAGCTCCCTACTCCCTCCCAGACCTGTACTTCTCTGCACAGCAGCTGTGGGGAGCTCGCTGGGGTCACCACGGCACCTCGTGCAGGATCCCCACACCCTGTCCAGCCCCTTCTCTGCTCCTGGACCGCGAGGGGCACAACCCACCTCTGGAACCACTAATGCCCCTGCTCCAAAAGCTCCTGGGGTCCCTGGCACTGCAGGCCAACCCTGGGCAACACTGCAACAGAGCCAGCCCAGGGTGGTGTGAGATCAGGATGTCCCCAGGGGAGACACCCATCCTCACTGGCAAAGGAGCAGGGTGGGGAAGGTTCAGGAAGCAGAAGCAATCCAAGTGCCAGGGCGGAGACAGCCACCCTGGCAGCTGCCCCAGCTGGTGCCATGCCTGTGTTGTGCAGAGCCTTGTGTAGATGTTTCTGTTCTTGCAATAAAGATACTGAACAAAGAGGTCTCCAGCCTCTGACTGCTGTAGAAGGTGGGATGTGTCCAGCACCGGGAACAATGCAGGAATAAGGTTCTTGGGAAAGCAGTTTTGAACATTCAGATGTTTATTACATTTCCATGCAAAGAGGAAAGCTCATTGGAAGGCTTAGTAAAAACGGGGAGCTGGCTCTTGAGTAGGGAGATCTCCATGCCAGCTCTTGGATGCACAGCATGCATTCCTGACAGCTCCCCAAGGATCCGAAGACTAGCAGGATGCCTTTACACCCAGGAGCCCAGGCAGACAACAGTGCAGGGGCTCAGTGCTGCTCAGTTTTGAATCATCACGATCGTACTGACACAGCACGGGCCTGCATCCTGGTCACCAGCACATGCCAGCAGCACAGGGCTGGCATGCCAGGACCTGCCTCCTCCAGGTGGAGGTGGCTGGGACACTGGACTGAATGTGTGGGACAACTCTCCAAGAGGCAGGACACATGCCGGGCAGGAGGGCAGGCTCTCACCCAGCCCACTGTGCTTCGCCTGGATGCCAGACCTCTGCTTGAAGGGTCTCTGTAAGGACACAGCCTTCACCCAGGGGTGGTATGAAGCTTCACTGGAAGAGGTCCCCTCTCCCCTCCCTAGGTGGGCCTTTCCTTCTTGGAAGCCCCATATGGGACAAAGGCACATCAGCGGTTCCCTGGGAAGGCAGATTTCTTTTTGCTGAGTGCTGGGACTTGCACCTTCACCCAGGCAGAAGGGTCCAGCTCCAGCTGGGGGCTGCAGCACAAGACACTGCATCAAGCAATGTTCTTCCACCCTTGGACAGGACAGACATGCCGGGTGCCCATGTGGGCATCACAGATGAATTCAAGGGGACACTGGCATGTGTGCACCACAGCACAAAGGTGACAGTCCTGCCTGCCATTCCCAGTGTGGTGGCACACACTTGCAGCTCTGCAGGCCAACAACCTCTCCCTAAGTCAGATGGTGATGGAGTTAGTGCTGGAGAACTGAGATACGTAGGAAGCCAGGATGGGATTGGTGGGAAGAACTTTGATGGGCAAGTCCCAGCTGAAGGTGTCCACTTCCATCTGCTCCACCCCAGTCCAGGTGACAGCCTCCGACTGGTTCCCACGAACCAAGCAAGTTCCTGCTGACTCCCCAGAAGTCACAAACTCAAAGTGCAGCCTCCACTTCAGGGACACTGTGGGCAAGAGGGTGGTCAGCACGTAACACCCACAAGGGCCATGGACAGCAGCTGTCTCAGCACAGTGTGTCCTGGCAAGGGGACAGCAAATAACCCCACTCACACAGGCCATCTCCCTCCCAAGGGATACATCTCTACTGAGCAAGGGCAGGGCTGGGGACATCACAGTCCTCCTGCAGAGACAAGCAGGGTTGGGTCCCTCCCCTGGTGGGTACTAACCGATGTTGGTGGTGAATCCTGGGGTTGAGCTGAGTGGGATGGGCAGGCTGAAGCTGCTCTGTGCCGTGTGCAGGCAGGACTCCTGATGGCGGGCGTGCATGGTGAAGGAGACGGGCTGCCCCCGCCGGCGCTGGAACTCCTCCTGGATGCTCTCCTCTGTCTGCAGGCTCACTGAGAACTGCAGGGCGATTGGCAGGGTGCTTGCTCTCACAACCTCATACACACCTCATGCAAAACCTTGGGGGCTCCATTTCCCAGATGACCTCAGGACTGGACCATTGTCCACCTCACACTCCAAGGAGACCCCAGCTGGGTCCCACTAGAAACCCTCACAGCCCAGTGCCACCCCAATCCCTTCTCCACATCCCTCACCCTAAACCCCTGCCTCTGCCCAGTAATCCCAGAGACAGCAATGACCTGCAGACACGGAATATCTCCTTCTGAGAAGTTGAAGGTCCCAATGACATCCTCTCCAATCTTATACACAGTCTTAAAGATGCAGAACGTCCCCACCTTCCCACGAGTGTTGCTGATGTTATACAGGTCTGTGGAGCAAGCAGAGGAGTAAGGGTTGTGGCAGCACAAGGCTCTGCTCTGTACAGTGCTCTGGGTTAATGACTTGACCCTATGCCTCCCGTTTGGGTGTGAAGGACAGTCCCTAGAAGTGGTATTCCCTTTGGGAAATTTCTGCAGTGAGCAAGGGCAAACCCTACACTGGCTGCGATGTGATGGCAGAGGATGCAGAGCACAAAGAAGGAAATCAGAATTCTAGTGCACGCTACAGATCGTAACATTCAGGGTCAGACTGGACAGGGTTCTCAGTAACCTGATCCAGCTAAAGACGTCGCTGTTTGTTGCAGGGGGCTGGACAAGATGACCCTGCAGGTCCCTTCCAACCCAATCTGTTCTGTGATTCTGTGCCCTTGTGAACCTGTCTGCACGAGCACAGACTGGGGCTCTACGGCGACACTAGGAGACCCGGACCCAAGCAGGCCAATAGAGCTGCTCCACAGCCACAGCTGGAGCTTCACTTTTGTCACTGAGAGATATTTTGCAGCTGGCCCTGAGATGTTCTCCAAGCTGAGCTTCTTACGAAGGACAGCAGGTTTGAGCAGGGAATATGACCTACGCAGGCTGCGTCGGGAGGTGGCCACCATCAGCAGTTCTGTTGCTAGGTCTGCCAGGCGAGAGTCTTTCTTCAAGCCCTCCTCCTCCTCCAGGAAGGGGTTTGAGGGTGCAACAGCCTCATCCTGTGGGAACTGGTAATCCTTGAGCCCTGGGAAGAAGGTGAGGGTATCAGCAGGGCAGGGTGCAGCCCAGCCTGCCTGCGCAGGGAGAGCAGTGCATGGCCTTACCGTGCAGCACAAGGACACGGAAGGGCACGCGCAGGAGCTTGATGGGGGAGTTGACGCGCTGGCAGCCGATGGTCAGCTTGTACACGTACTTCACCGACTGTCCCCGGAAAGAGGGGGGGCCATCCACGGGCAGTGTCTCACAGTATGAATCTGCAAGGGGTGCAGAAAATTTGCTTTCCAAAGCCAGAAGGAAGATCCTGCAGCTGCTGTGTGCAAGTTCCCTGCACCAAGTGTTACGATCAGCAGTGCTGAGCTAGGGACAGTGCCTGGTGCTCTCTGCTGCCTTCTCTTTCCTCCTGTGGCCAAGCACAACCCAGCTCCCCTGCACCGGGCACGCTGCTCACCACATCACATGCACCATCATCCAGATACTGCTTCCAGCACATACAACCACACACACAAGAATGTGAAAGACGTAAAATCCAGGAATACAACCATGAGAGCTAAACTTACTCATCACGAGTTCAACCTGAATTTGCCTCTGTGCACTCCTTTGCCCAGCACTCTCACAGCACAACCTCCTCCAGGCCCTGCCTCATGCGGGTATTGATCAGTACTTCATGCCTCTTTTGCTTTTGCTTTACACAAACCCTCAAATTCAGCAACAAGTTAGCTTCCTCCTGTGTTTTTCTTTGAAGGACTGCCGTTAAATGGTCAAGAAACAATTCCAAGACCTTCACAACAACCTGTGGTTTGTCCTGCTTGACAAGCTGATGACTTAAGATCACAAAGTCTCTGACTCTGAGGGCTCTGAGGTAGTGGGGCCTGGCTTTCACCACATTCAGCCCTCCTAGAGGCCCTTGGCCACCACACAAACCCCAAATGCCTCTTGACACAGTGTGAACACTTCTGTAGCTTTCCCAAACCACACTCTGTATAACAAGAAAGACACAAACAGCGAACTGTGGAAAGTCTCCACCTCTCTGGCTTGCCCACTGTAATGCAGATACGCCCTGCCAGAGGAAGGGCAGCATCCTGCTCCGAAACCACAGATCCTTCCCCATGTCTGGCACACACTGAATGTTGAGGCTTAGATTAAAAGTTAGGGTTACATTTTAAATATAACTTCTGGATTTAAAATAACAGGACTGGAAGGAAGAAAAAAGCCTGTGCTAGTGTGTAGTGGCGGCAGGATGTCACACCTTAAAACACAAGCCTCTCTTTCTGGACGAGGGTGCAGATAAAGCAGAGAACTACCCTGACAGGGAGGAAAATCTGATATTTCCAAGGAAAGAAGCAGACTTCTGTAACCCCCGTAACAGACTCAGCAACAGTGCTCACAAGTTCCTTCACAGCCCGTGAGGATAATCTGAGCAGAGACCACCACACTCAGAGAAAGATGGACAGCTTGCTACCTGGCAAAGGAATGCCAAGACTGAGGAAGTCCCAGCTTCTCTGCATATCCCAGCAGGAAGCACATTCCTGGTGCTACAGATGCCTTCCTTACCCACCTGCTGCGCCCTCTGGCTGGCCTTCTGGCCTGTGTCCAGGCTGCTTCCATTTCCTCCCCTCTCTGTGATCTAACAAATTTTTAAAGGTATTACAAAACCAGAGTGGAGGCAAAACAGCCACAGAAATTATTTGAGGACTTGAGAAAAAGCTTCATGGTGACAAATTCAAAGAGCTCAGCCTGGGCCATGTGTCAAAGGGCTGGGATGAGTCAACTTCAATATATAGGCACCATAACAAGAGTAAGATATTGAGGAGTAAGTTGGTCAGCAAATGAAAACAAGTCCTTTTATCAAGAGACAGTCTGACACAACCTCAGCTGTATGTGCCAGCTCTGGCTGCAGTTCAATAACACGGTATATTGCTGAAGCAGAATTAAGATTTCTTGGATTTTCTGGTTTGGGTTTTTTTTCCCCCTTCCCAAACTGCGTAGCAAAACTCAAAACTTCTGAAAAACAGGAAATGAAGAATTAAGATACACACCCACACAGCTTTAACTCTCCCTCCACGGAACTGGCAGGAGACCCCAGGAATGATCTGCAAGCATGCCAACTGCCGTCTCATGTGAGAGCAGCAGCACCACAGGCTGATGGGATTGGTGTGAACAGCCTGGCAGGAATGAGACCAGGGCTGTGATACTGGGATTTCAGTGCTAAAAAAGCAGCGCCACATGCGGCCACATCACATGTGATGCATGAAACAGACAGGTGAATCACACAGCGAAGGGGAAAGGCCACACTGTACAGCCAAGGAACCTCAAAGAATAGAAGAGTTGTGTCCTTCCACAAGAGCTGCATCCAAGCACCAGGCAGATGCAGGCTGCTTTTGCCAGCGCCACCCACAGGCAGAGTGGACACACACACAACACGACGTCATTGGAAAGGACAGACAATCCCTAGCTTAGCTGGGGGCTGAACAGCTTCTCCTCTTAAGCCAGTACACAGTTAATCCCTCAATCCATCCCAGCCACCTGGAATTTGGGCTGTCGTCACTGATCTGTTATCCCAGAAACTGTCCAAGCTGCCTAAAGTGTGCCAGGAAAAGGGACTTCCCTCTGCTCCCAGGGAATGGATGCGCCAGCCCCAAACCTGCAAGCAGCAAGGAACACAGGAGAATCCAGGTGAGCCTCAGGCCAGCTAAGATTTCTGCCTCCTCCTCCTTCCTGCTGGCATGGCCACCTTCTTTCCCCAGCATGTTGCTGTAAAATAATAAGTGAATAACCAAACATCTTCAGACAACAGGCTCTGCAGTTTAGGGGCACAGCCCCAAGATGGCACTGCCCCACCCCACTAATCACCAAGCCAAGCCAACCTGGTTTCACCAGGTCCACCTTTCCCTCTAGTCAGGCCCCTCCAAGGCCAGAAAGGCAGGAGACACCAGCTTCAAAACCAGCATGTCACAACCCCACGGCCATTTGGTCTCACTTGCAGCTTCACTTCCAGCTCTGCAGAGCTCAGTGATCCAGCAGAGCCTGCCCCACCACAGGCGTTGTCTCTCCACTCCCTGTGCTCTGCAGTGTGAGAGGTCTCCATCAACCGTGCCCAGGAGATCCCTGGGACAATAACAAAGCTCTCCATGCACAGCCTGAGCAGCCTAACATCACTGCTGCTAATCACAGGCCACTGGAATGCAAAGGAGATCTGACATGACCTGAACAAGCTGGGTCACACAGCCACCAACCAAGAGAGAACAGCACATACTCAGCTGTTTCCACTGCTATCTACTCAGACATGGAGAACTTTGAGCAGAGAAGATGAGGAGTGCTCACTTTCACAGCAGGAAAGCTAGAACATCCAGAAGACTGCTATCTCCAGATAATACACAACCTGAGGAGGAAGCACAAACCTTTGGAGGACACCAGCCTAAATTCCAAGAATACTCCAATGTGACTAAAGAAATAAAGGCAAGGAAATGCAGGTGTGTGTAGCCATTCCTCCTGCTGCAACCAGATGTTTCAAAAGTTTTATGCCCTGTAGCTAGACAGTAGACCTACAGCAACGGCTGCAGGCCAGGGGCAGGACTGAGGGACACGTTGCAGTACACAGCCCTAGCACAGCAGAGAACAGACTCTGGATGATTCAGCAGCTCCTCAGCACTCATGCTCCAACCACCTTTTGTGAGCACCAGGATCTCACACTTGCAGCATTCAGGTTTGCAAAGCCAGTTTTGAAAGCAGAGCTCCCCAGAGATGAGCTCCGTGAGCAGGGGAAGAGAAAACAGGACTCACAGGACTTGGACTCGCCAGGATCCAATCGCAAGTCACAGAAGAGGATCTTTGGTGGGGTGGACAGGATACACTGACCCCGCTCTCCTGGAAGAGAATAAGAAACACATGAATGCTGCACAGCCTCAGGCTGTGTCCAGGTCAGTCAAACTTTATCTCTACAGGGAAGAACAGGGATAAGAGAGCCGAGGAGGAAGCCTCTCTTGCCCTGGTCATATTATGAGACATTGCCACTGCAGCTGGACAAACAACTGTCACGTTTCAATCCAAGCTACTGTCACTGTGATTTCAGTATTAACAAGGTACCACAACATCCATCACCAGGACAGCAACACAAACTTTGCACTCACTTCTATGCACGCTGCATCAAGACACACACATTATGTGTGTGCCCCCTGTGCTCTCACTGTCCCTACCCGGGTGACAGGCAGGAGTGGCACTCACCTCTGTTGGGGACAAAGACGGTCTCATTCTCTGCCTGCACATCGTGCTTGCTGCCATCAGAGGGAGGGAGTGCCACCCGGTTCTCACTGGCGTGAAACTGGCAGTGGATCTGGGCGCTGGCCCATGCCAGCATCTCACTGAAAGCAAAGAGCAACACTCATATCTCTGCTTTAAACCTCTGCTTTAAACCTTTTAACCTCTCAATTACAGCAGACAGGAACTGGGAGAAGAGCAACTCTCTTGGCTCAGCTCCATGCAGGACTGCTTGTCTGGAAGGAAGAAGAGTGTGAGAGTGGCTTCACTGTCACTGAAGCCACTCTCACAGTCTCCTTCCAAACAAGGCTTGGGAGTAAGCTCAAGCTGGGATGCTGACTCAAAGCCACTTCTACCCCAGCTGCTGACAACAGCTTCACCCAAAATCTGGCTCTGCGGCCCAAGGACTCTTTTTAAGCAGCAATAATTGCAGTCTGAGCCACAACACCATTGGCACAGCACTGACACAACATGAGAAAACATATCTGCCCCAAGAAACATGCTGTATACTCATGGCAGAGGACAACAGGCAGTGGAGGTCAGCAGCCCCTGTCCCCTTCCATGAGGACAAGAGACAAGGTGGCTTGTGCAAAACTTCACAGGGATCTTTCAGCCAGCATGCTGAGATCAAGTGTTCCAAGATCCAGTCCAAAGCCTTACTCATTTGTTCATCTCTCATCATCCACAGATTTGGACTGGCCACTCATTGCACTCTTGGGAGGACACCTCGAGCTGCTCCATGTGGGCCCTGGCATAGGACTCTCAGCCATGAGGAGTTAAATCCCAAGCCAGAGGTGACACACAGAGCAGCGCTCTAGTAACAGCACAACCATTAGGGAAGTGGGCAAATTCTAAAGCAACAAATTCCTGCAACCTGGGCTCAGTTGCCCCTGCCCACAGGACAGAGATGCCCCAAGCTCTACACTCCTTAGGACAGGTAGGCACAGACATGCTCCCTCTGGCCACACAACACCATCCCCAAGAAGAGCATCAACTGCTGTTTGTGCCAGACCAAAGAAGAATGCTTCTGAGTCCTTCATTAGGACCTACTTACTCTTCCTTATGCAAGGACTTTTGCTGATGGCAATAGGGGAGGCAAAGGTGTCATTTTGACCCCTCTCTGTACAGCCCCAGAAATTAATGTAGGGCCATGCATCCAGCACAAAAACAGGCTCATGTTTTGGACCCTGCTGTGACGTCAGCCATTCCACAGGGCACTTCCCATGGTACTAGTGACACCTTCCAGTTTCCAAATCACTCCTCTATTTTTATTTCAATAGCAGTGTCTATAGTTTAGCCAGTGAAGAGTTCCTCTGGTGTTTTCTAACACCATGATCTGATTAATAAACACCAACAACAGAACTTTAGGTGGCAGAGGGATTTTTTGTGGCACACCAGAGCAGTTAAAGGTCTAGATGAACCAGGGAAAAGGGCGTGCTGTATTTGTGTCAGCTGACTAATGATGTGCTATTTGATCTTTTGTATGTGCTGGCTGCCCTTACCCAAGCACACCTCACTTACTGTACCTAGTTGCTTTGAGCCCTACAGTTGTAGTTCTGCATTTTCAAAAGTGCCAGCATGACCTTTCCGTCAGGGCTGCCATATGTTTTTTGGTTGTAAAGTATCTGCTGTTTGGAAGCAGAGAACTGCTCTTGCTTGAGGCAATGTTTGCTAATTTTATATAAGCTTACAGTAATTACAGCACCTTCAAACACCGTATTTTGAGTATTTTTTCCTTTCTTTTTCAGTATTGCTTTACAAAATGCCACTGGATTGTTTTCATTTTTTCTAGCCAGACGTCCCAATAAAATATGCATGTCCCTTCCTGCCAGCAGAGCCGGCTTGCTCAGCTGGTGCTTGTTCAGCAGTGGAGGATCCTGCACTGCTGCTGAGGTCACTTCCCTCCAGTCTCACCTTCCCCCACAACTCCTGTAGCTTACAGGGAACACGCTCTGTGCAGCCTCTGGGTAGAAGAGATTTGCTTCTTGTACTCCACCATCAAATTAATTTCCTGCCTTTCTTTCAATTCTGTCGTTGTTCTCAAAATGTGGCCTCTCTGTCCCTCCACCTGTCGGCCCCCAAACCTTCCAGGCTCTGACAGGTCTATCTGCCTGTTGCAATCACAGTGCTTTGATCTGGCTCATGCCTTTACACAACCCACAGCTTCATTTTCCAAACCACCAATCTATCTGCTGTTACCACTCGTCTGATGCTGGGTTTTCTGGTGGTCCTAGCAAGAGTGGGAATCCAACCTTCTGGGCCCTTTGGAGGGGGTTCCCTTGCTGAGTTCTTTTCCAAGGATGAAGGACAAGCAGGACTCTATTTCTCTCGGTCTTTAGGTTTTTGTTTATTCTTATCTCACCCTAAGTTCAGCGCACAGTCTGCACACCAGACTAAGCATGCGAGAAGTGAGGCACAAAATGGACCCCAAACACCCAAAACCAAGGCCTTTTAAAGCTGTTTAACCCAATTACTTTCTAACACCTACTTTGTTTCTACTTTTCTACCAATAACTTCTACTAATCTATACATGTAACTTCCACATTACTACTCACTCTAACCAATAACCTTCTGCCACCAGTGCTACAGAAAATGGAGCTGAAGAGGGACAAGGAAGAAGAGGCAACACCCAAAATCCTCCATCTTGTCTCCTATTCACTCTCATATTAAAATCCTAAAACCCTAAATTCTTCACCTTGTAACAAACTACTACTACTACATACTACTAATTCATACCTGTGTGCTCCAACTCATCCCACAGCCTTGGCAACTTTTTTCCCAGGGACGAAGGTTAAAAGCAGTGTTCTGCTGAGGGTGAGAGACTCTTAAAACAGGCAGAGAGACATTCTCTGTGCCCTGGATTCCAACAGTTTGACTTAGCCAGGACTCGTCTGATTGATCACCTGGGGTTTTTTTTATTATTTTAAAAACTTTTTCAAGAGGCAGTCTTCTATGGATCACAACACATCTGAAGTTTTAAATGAAGCTCTCATAAATGCACTGCAAATCCCCCAAACCATGCCACCTGGTACCCTTGCAGTCCCACATGTTTCAGAAGCAGGCAAAACACAGAACATCTTGTCATCACACAGGACAGAACTCTGGGAAGCTGGATGATTATGCCACAGCTAAATTTGAAACCTGAACTCAGCAGTCAAAAGGAAACGGGACGAAAAGATGGAAAGTTAAGGATGGAAATAAATACAGAGGCTCTCTGCTGCTGAGACTGCAGGCACTGTGAGTGGGTGCACCAAAACAATTACATGTGACACGCCGAACCTGACAGGGCTGGAAACAGACACTTCCCAGGAAGGACTCAAGATGAGAAAGCACTCTCCACTCCCTAAAGAATCAGCAAGGCCACACACTCAGCGGACACAAAGGCTTTGGGTGGCTACTTGTGACATGGAGTCAGCCCCTGTGAGCCAATATGGGAAGCTCCCATCTTCTCCCATTTCCTCAGCACTGATAAGGGCAGATGCAGTGCTCAGAGGCTGGGCCACAGAAAATTTGGCCACAGAAGGTGCCCCTTTCAGACCAGCCCCTTCGTCTGCCATCTCGGGAGGCAGGGATCACACTGATCTATCCAGCACTGCTGGACAAAAGAGAGCTCCTTCCACAAATGCAGGAAATAATGACGTTGCCTGGATGTTGCTCTGTGGGACTGATGCCCTGGTGTGACCAGACAGCCCACTTTGACAGCCAGTTTGGCTTCATTTTCTGCCACTCATTGCCACTGAGGGCTCACCTGAGGGACAGAGAATCTCTAACTGCATACTTCTTTAGTTGTCTACTCGGGGGCACAAAACCAGCATAATTACCTCAGCTTCTCCCCCAAAACTGAGATTATGCAAGGGCTCCTTAAGGGAGTGCCTGGAGTAGGGAAGTCACAAGGGGCTGAGCTGGCACCAGTGCCCTACAATGCAGCCATGACTACTACCCCAGAGAGGAGAGAGAGGGTGGGCCATTCCCTCTGGAGGGACCCAGACAGCTCCAGCATTTGGAGGCTCCATGCATGGAGTGGCACAGGCTCCTGTACCTGCTGGCAGAGGTCGACGAGGCCGACAATGGGTTGGTGAAGGTGATCACACACTCCAGCACCTCCCCTGCCAGGAACACAGACCCACGGCCCAGCTTGGCCAGCACTTCGATCATGGCTTGGACAATTCTGCTGCACACCTGCCAAAAAAAAAAAGCCAACAGTGGGCATGTTATCGTAGAATTGTAGACTCAAGGAATCACCGAATGGTTTGGGGTGGAAAAGCCCTTAAAGATCATCTTGTTCCAGCTCCCCTGCCATGGGCTGGGACACCTCCCACCAGACCAGATTGCTCAGGAACCCATCCAGCCTGGCACTGAACATTTCCAGGAATAAACCAACCACAGTTTCTCTGGGCAACCTGTGTCAGTGCCTCACCACCCTCACAATAAACAATTTATTTTAAATTTTTAATCTAAACGTAGTCTCTTTCAGATTAAAGCCATTCCCCCTCGTGCTNTCCACACAGGTACGGGGGGTCAGGACACACCGCGGCGGTGAGAAAGGACAGCCCTTACACCCCCAGCCCTGCTGTCCCTAACGCAGACACGCAAACGGACAGCTCTACCCGAGGGATCAGGGACACAGGGCCGCAAACTTTCCGCAGCTCCCGCCTCGGGCCCACTCACCACCCGCACAGGCCGCGCTCGCCGCCCGGCACCACTGCAGGCCCGGCTCCCCTCAGCCGCTCGGCGCGGATCGGCAGCTGTCGGGAACAGTTCGGCAAGGCTCGGGCCCAGTTCGGCAAGGCTCGGGCTCAGTTCGGCAAGGCTCGG
>VWZP01006047.1:0-49296 GCA_013396995.1 Dicaeum eximium
AACAAAAACGCACCGCAACAACTTGTCAGGTAAACAAAAAGCAGATTTGAAGGTCTCCACGGTTAGGATTATCTGTCTTGTGTTGATGAATATCCAAGTCTTAGTAGCCTTGAGTGAAGTTACCAGGAAGTGCAAATGAGCCGGAGCAGTCAGCGGTTTTCCTTGCTTGTGCTGTGCTGCGTAGGCATGTGACATAATTCTGACTCCAAAGGGAACAGCAAGGAGTGAGCAGGAAAGGCTTCCTCCCAGATATATGTTGTCAGGGGAATCTGCAGTGTGTGCTACTTTTTATCTGCCATGGGGGGAAAGGGTTGGTGCTATGGTGCTACAAAAAAAGGTCTTTCTATTAAGACTTAAAATAGTCCTTTTACATTGCCTTCCTTCTGCAGCCTGATCATATAAACAAGTAGGGAGTGCAGCAGTGTAGTCACGTCTGCATAATCACAGACCCTTCAAGGAAGAAAAAGAAAGAAATCCTTACTCCTAAATTGTCTTTTCAAAAGTGCTGGAGTACATAGTCTAAAGAGAAACAAGAAATGATGAAGCAAGGTTGGAATCACATCCTAATGAGCCTGGAAAACATAAGTACAAAATTAAATAGCCAATATTAAGTAATTAACTCAGTCGCCATTTGCATGTTAAAACAGAATGCACCATGGCCACAGCCATGGGTATGTCTGTTATTGCTTTCTCTGAGAGCCTAGAGTAATAAAGAAAATGGTAAGCAGTCACTGTATCTACTCTTTTCACAATGAATCTTCATCTCTGTTAAGCCTCCTAATCCAAGGTGGCTTTTAAAACAATTTCAATAGCAACTGAAGATTGTCTTAGTGCAGGATTTCTTTGTGGCTTGATTGTGTCTGTAGTGGAGATCAGCATCTCAGGCTTTGGTAAATATCTGTCTCTGTACTGATGAGTCTTAACCTCTCAAAACTGCGCTGAGCACCCAATAGTAGGCAAAAGCATTAAAGTTAGGGTGTTCTTGGCCTCAGCACTCAATGGAGCAGTACCAATGTGTTTAAAAGACAAAGTTTCAAAATCTGGGTGGTTCACTGTCTGGTCAGTGAAACTTTGCTTAAAATCTCTCCCAGTCACAGTTATTTTGCTTCCATTTTCCCAGTCTGTACCCATCCTTCTGCACTTACTTTTAAGTCGTAACTTTTAAGTCATAACTGGTGAAAATACAGAAGTGAAGCCTCTTTTCAGGCACATTTAACCTGTGTACTAGTACATGCTTTATAAAGAACCCCTTTAATTTATCTGACACTGGCAATAGCAGCTAGACATGTTTTCTCTTTTTCTCAATGATTTTTTTTATGATAAAAAAAAGAGGAGAATGTGGAGAACGGTGGAGAATATGCTAAAAAAAAATTGATTTTTACCTCCATGAATTGCTCCCCAATGAGAATGTCTATTTTCTTCTCTCATTATCTAAGGATACCATCAGTAACCTAGTTATACTTCCTTTTATGTCTGAATTTTGAATTGTTAGCCCTCCCAGCCTCCACACCTCCTCCACCCCCCCATATTTAAGTTTTTGTTTTACTAACCTAGAACGATTACTTAGTTAATATCTAAGCAATTCAAACTGAGGTGAAATGTAAGGTAAAGTTTTCCTGGTGTCTTTTCATCCCTAGGCTTGTATTTTGTAGTGGGAAGAGCAAGAGAAGGAAAAGCCCATGGAAAAGTGACGGCAGGAAATGTGAACTAAAATAAAGGGAGTAGGTTCAAAGTCTGAAGAACTATAAGAGGAAAAAAAGCCATTATTATGAAAAGAACTGCATAAAACAGAGACAGGAAAATAAAACTAAACTTAGGACAGAAAGCACAGAAATTATTCTGCTGTTTATACATACTCCACTATAAATTTTTTTAATGCAATTGTTTCCATATATAGAAGACTTTCTTAGAACCAGTGAAAATAGTACAGCTACTGGCACATTTTGAATATATTATTGCTGACTTGGGGTACAAATGAAATTATATCCCTTGAAATTTTTTAGAAACAAGGCAGATAAAATCTTTGTTCATGCAGACTCTCATGACACACTATCATGGCTATCATTGACTATGCTGATACCTACCTGTAACACTTAATATAAAATTTTTATAATGGTATGTTTGGAAGTTTTATGAGAAATTGCTTTTATTTATTTTTTTCTATCTGTCATCTTTTGTCTCAGACGAGACTACATGTAGTTATCTAGTAAATAACTTCTCAAATTTAAAAATAGATTTTGGATATCTTCACATATAAAAAGGAAGTGTTTTCATTTATCTCCAGACTGGTTAATTTTACAGGGAAAAATAATGTGTTTTTTGAAGTAGGGGATTTTGCACAAGCTTTCTGAAAATACACTCTCTTGCTTGTGTAAAATAGTCAAGAAAATCCATTGTATATGCAAAAGGCTGATTAGTCAGTTGTTACGGTGAAAACAAAACCCACGTTTGTTCGTACCCTTTTACACAAGTTAAAAAAAATTCCTATTTATTTTGACCATGATTTTGAATAACTACTATCACTTTAATTGAATCACAGGAATCTGTTAGAACTTGCCTTGAGCAAATTTGGCACAGGAGCTCCTGAAAATTAGTCACATTGCACTTTTGGCACAAAAACCAGAAATGGTTTTTTGTATCAGAAGCACAATGTGACTAATTTCTGAGGGACAGGTACAGGAAAATTTACCAAATGCTTCAGATCCTTTGGAAGGTTCATTTTGGATTTGATTTTCAGAGATGTGCAAAGCCTCAGAGCAAAGCCTTTTGCTTTTTCCAAACAATTCACTTTCCATCGAAAGAACTATGAAATTTAATGAGCATAACCTCAAAATACCCCACTTCTCTTTGGTAATTCTAAAGACAAGCACTGATTCATGGTAAAGTCTTGACAGAAAAAAAATAATTTCATAATTCTTCGTCTAGAGAGTTCTTCACTGTTCCATGCAGAATAGAAATGGATATTGGCCTGGTAAAGAAATCTCTTTTATTTTCAAGGAGCAATAATGACATTGCCAACCACTATTTCTTACTACTTGTTCAAAAAATGTAAGCAACTAATTTCTGTCTTTTCCTTAATCATACAGGCAGTCCAGTATTATTTTATTTATGCTACATCTGAAAAAACATAAATAAAATGTTTTATAAGTATGTGATGTAAATACAAGATAAAATTTTTAATATTGTGAAACCCACATAGCTACCAAGGTTATATTCAGGTTTGAAGTTTCTGTAATGTAGAATTCAGATTTGTAGTTTTAGTTATTGTTTTAGGAAAGCTGGAATGTATAGAAGGGCTCTTACAGAGCCAGACGCTAACAATGGATTTATTTTTCCTTTAAATGCAATCTACTGCAGGGCTATCTTGTGCTTCCAGTGTCTGTGCTTACAGAAACCAATTGAAGAGAGCAACTACATTGTGTCATGAGATTGCACTTCACTCTGCTTTGGGCCATTTTAGACTCACTTATAAATGTGGAAAAAAAAAAGAAAAAGAAGTGTGATATATATAATATAAATCATACTAGTAAGTAAAATAGAGGCCAAGCTGGAAATAGCAGGTGAATAGGATTCTTTCTGAATAATTTTTTTCTCCTAATAATAGACAACTTTATTTGCAGTAATTTATTCACTGTTAATTTAGATTTATATCATAGTTCCCTGGCCCAAAGAAATTAAAAAATCCTCTGTTTCAAAATGGTCCAGATTTTAAATTAACCTACATCTTAAAAATAATATACTTAAAAGTAGCTTGACTTGAGTCCTGTCAAAGCTTTGGATCACTCATCATTTTTAACAATGCTATTTTTCTCATAGTATATTCTCATTGCCCAAACTGGGTGAGATGAGAAACATCCATCAGTTGAAAAAAAATGAAACTTGTCATTTTATCCAAAATATTACTATTTACTGCACTACACCAGTGTCTTCCTTTAATCATAAGGCAAAATTAATTTCTATGGGATCTTGGGAGTTATGCTGAAAAGTTAGTGGCATACTTTTATGATAAATACCTAAAAAGCATTTAATGTAGAGAGACAATAGTTATCATTCTAGCTACAACCACAATCAGAAAAAAGAAAAGGTTGCTTAAGATGCCTAAAACACATTTACCGGTGAGATCAGAACAATTTAAAATTTCTCATGTAATAATGTCTGCCTTATTGTCTAAGGAACATTTTAATAAAATGTAAAATGAAATTAAATAGACTCATCTCCCATAATAGCTTCCTATCATATGGTAACAACCTGCCTGCTTACTACTATCTAATCAGTTATTGAACCTTGTGCTGCACTTTTATGGTGCTTCCCTGCTGGGTCTATTGCCCACTCAGGAATATGAAATCATGTAATGTTTTTTTATTGCTTTCAGCCAGCCTACCTCCCTTTTCTCCAGTAGACTGTTTTGCACAGTATCACAGCAATATCACATCAGATCTCTGAAGAACAAGTTCTTATTCTCTTTTTTAGCATCTCTTCATTTGATCTAAGATACTTTGTACAAGTTCTTGCTGTTCTTTATAGTGTTTTTCTATATACTGCACAAGTGCTTTGGCTACCCAAAATCTTTGAAAGAAGGCATTGAATTTTAAATTCAAATTTGTAACAGGGTAAATTCTGTGCTTCAGGGGTAGTTCTTCCAATCCTTCCAAGACAAGTCCATGGCCTTGGGGGTGACTTTGTCCAAGACTTCTAGATTCCTGGCTGCATAGAAGAAAGAGAAAAGAACTTCAACTAAGCTGAAAGTATACAAAACTACTTCCTAAGTCTCCACAAGAATAGTCTTGCTTTCAGTCACTCTACCTATGCTCTCACATTTAAAACAGGGAAGCATTAATGATATTTCATTTTTTTAAATCTACTATTTTTCATTAAATTTCATCAGCATTGAAGAATATGCTGGAAATTTCTGGTTTAATGAAATCTTACAATATTGTTCAATTCAACTGTTAAGTTTGAAGTTCATGAAAACAATTCAATAGCTTAATTTCTGTTCAGTTTTCTGTGGATACTGTTCATATATTTTTTCATATTTCTGTGGCATAGTTGCACATCTGTAAAATATTCCTTTTCCTTGTTGATTGTAAGTTCTGCAAGAACTAAATTGCCTTACTATGTTTTTGTAACCAAAAGACAAGATGATATAAAAAAAGGTGATTTCAGGTGGGAAACTCATAATAGCTGAAGCTTCAGAGCACTTTGAATCACTGGAGTTATGGCCTCATATTTTCTTTTTTGGTGCCTTTGGGGATTTTCCTCCTAACTTGGACTTTTTCATAGTTGTAACCTTGCACAATTTTCTTCTATTTGTGAGAAGACAAGTAACCAAATAAGAATAACACAGGAAATACAAGTCCTCCTTGTTTTTAGAGAAACTGTAGAAGACTGCACATATAGACTATATATTTCATTACCTAAAAGCTGCACAAGAACTATCCCTCTGACATTGAAAATCTAACTTCTATGAAATCTAACTTCTCTGAGTGTAGAATTTAAGGTATTCTAAAACCTGAGGTCTCAACTCATGTTTCAGTCTATTACTTTAAGCCTAGAACAGGGAACAAGGTTTTGATCAGACTTTTTTCTATCAAAAGGGTAATCCTGATCAATAACAGAGAAAATGTCTCAGCAAAATTCAAAATAAAAATTGAAAATGTAGTTTTCAGGGTAATTTTCATTTTCGTTTTAATTTTAATTTTAATTTTAATTTTCATTTTCATTTTCATTTTCATTTTCATTTTCATTTTCATTTTCATTATTTTCATTTTCATTTTAATTTTCTTTGATAAGTTATTCCTATTATTTTGAAAATATAACTCTTGAAAATGTGAAATATTTGTGTTTAATAGCAGCAAAACAAGAAAAAACAAGCACTGTTAGTTGATGTTGCAAGAAAGAATATTATGTCTCACAAAATTCAACAAAGAGGTCAGGCAGAATAATCTTTGTTAGCAAGCTGATAATGTAAATTTTTTTCATATATTGATAGCAGAATGTAAGAATGTGAATAATCATCTGTGTATGACAACAGACCATATATAGGCATAAATTTTGGTTTAAGCAAGAATAAATTTTCTCTAGATAAACCTAGTGTACCTACTTCAATTTCAGTGAATGGTAAAAATATTTATTGTCGTGTTAGCAGGATGTGGCACTGGAGCCTCATGTCTTAGATGTAGATGTAGTTGTCAGTCATTTCCTAAGGCATTAGGAGGAATACTGGAAGAGTTCCATTGACAGAAAGATGTTGCTTGACTCGTGACGTCCCTTGACACAGAACAGATTTTGCAGAGTAGAAAGCAACTTCCCATTTTCACCACAGTAAGCTGCAATTCAAAAATTCACAAGAAAGGCAAAAGAGCAAGAAAAAGGAAATCTTCTGTCTGTTTAGCTTGAAACATATGGGCTGGGTTAAAAAGCTCAATTTAGGAAAGAATTGCAAAGCACTACTCTAGTTGAAGATTAGAATATTTTCATTAAATCACCTGTAATTTTGTTACAGATTATGGGGGTTTTTTGCAGGTTCTCCTCTTATCTTTCAGTTTACAAATACACAAAATAATTAAATAAAGGTATCAGAAAAAAATTCCATTTAGGTTAATATAAAAAGAAATTTATGCTTTCCCTCATGCAGCCTTTTATCAATATAAAGCAATTGTCTCACTGTTAGAAATAAATATCCAGATGGAACAGCCCCAACAAAAGTTGCCTTGACTCTAGAAAAAAGGAAGTCTGAAAAGCAGCAATGCAGACTGGCTTAAAGATCTTTTGTTTTTTAATCTGCCTTTCTGAGATTTTATTTAAGGAGTTATCCCAAATAAGACCATATGTACATGTGGAAGTGCGTACATATGGTACCTCTGCATGTATAGGTATATGTATATTGATGTGTTCAGTTGAATCATCATATTTCTTGATAGTTCTGACTCTGAAGAATGGATCCCATAAATATTGACCAATTGAAGTTCCTGTCATAACCGGATTATACAAGAAATTATCAAATGCTCATAATGCAGCAGATGTTAAAATTAAGTGAAAAAGAAATTATGCGAAATAAAATACTGATTCTACTTTATTCTGCATTGACAAGTATTTTACTTCATCACTGTCTGCAGCTTCTTGAGGAGGAGAAATGAAAAGGGAAGCGCTGATCTCCTCTCCCTGAAATTCAGTGATAGGATCCAAGGGAATAGTTCAAAGACACATCAATGCAGGTTTGGTACAGGCATCCAGGATTAATTAGGAAATCTTTCATAGGCATAGAAAAAACTTTTTAAATGTAGGCTCTTGCTTGAGTCTCTTGCAACTATTCAAAGTGTAAAATCTTTGAATAAAAGTCCTTTCCTAGAGCAAGTCCACAAATCACCTTACAAATGGAACCAGTTACTACCCAGAGGAACATGCGACACATTTTCAGATGGAGGGAAGAACCCTTTGGGATTACCAAAGGTTTCTTATGATCTACGTAGATACAGGAGCAGAGGTAGAAAAATGGAGGGATGAGGGTGTTTTAGTGATGAAAAAGCATAGAAAAATAGAAAGTAAGAGACTGAAAGTGTTTGAAGGTGTGTGAAAAGAGGTTGGGCAGTGTGCTTGTGAGGCCATGCCCTGTACTGCTCAGCGTGATCGTGTTTTCTCAAATGTGTTCTATACTTTTTTTGAGTGTGTATAGGTATGTCTATACATGGGGAGGGGGTGAGGGTGGAGTGGTGTATATATGTATATATATAAAATATAGTTCCATCCAGCATACAGCTTTGGACTTCCTATTTCCGGGTTGAAGTGGCTCTGCCCGTGAGTATGCTTGTGCCAGTACCAGCCAAGGGTGTGGAACCACGGTCACAGTGGTCCCAGCCCCTGCAGAGACTGCAGTGCCTGCAGGTCTATGTGGGAAATTGCTCCTAAAGAGCATGTATGTCTGCACTGCAGCCCTCCAGCCATGCGAGTTATCCCATCACACCCCTGTGATCCCAGCAACATCCCCACAAGCTGCAGCAAGTCACCCCGTAACTTCACACAGATACCCAATTCCCCATGTTTATTCCCCACGCTGCACATACTGGCATATGGACACTTCAGAGACCAGCTTGCTAATGCCTTGGAAAGGGTCTGGGTGTTTTTCCCATAATGGTACCTGCTAGCACCTGCAGGCCTGTCCTTGCTTACATGCAAATTCTGGAGGAGATTCTGTATAAGAACGCGTTTTTTGATAGTATGATAACTTTTTGACATATCAGTCCTTATCCTTTGCTCATCAGCTCCATCCATCATTGCCTCATAAGACTGCTGGTAACTCTCTCCCTCCCCTCTTACATATGTACTTCATATCCATAAATACCCCTATATATCTATCTATATCTATCTATATCTATATCTATATCTATATCTATATCTATATCTATATCTATATCTATATCTATATCTATATCTATATCTATATCATCTATATTTATACCTATATCTATCTATATCTATCTATATCTATATCTATCTATAACTATATCTATATCTATATTAATAGATATAATCTATATCTAATATATATCTAATCTATATCTATATCTACCTATAGCATCTATATCTATATATCTACATCTATATCTCCATATATATATATATATATATGTGGCTATATATAGAAATATATATGGATATATATATGGATATATATAGATAGATATGTAGCTGTGCACATACATGGACACATTCTGCATGTGCATATATATACACATACACATAGACATACACATTCATATCTGAATATATGTATTTTCTACTAATGAGCTTTCATCCTGATCAGCCAGAGAGGGAAATAAGTTGTTAGTCCTGTTCATGTTCCTGAGTCTTTTTTGTTTCTGTAGTGATCGCAATCACTGGGCATATGTATATGTATGATACATATATAGATCAATGTAGGTATATACATACACTTGTAATGTGTAATATGTGAGTGTGCTGTTTTGGGCTACATAATCAGCTTTGCTCCTGGCGGGACTTGCAAACATGCAGACGTGAGGGATATTGGACTACTACATTACTCAACACACGACAAACAAATACTTAAGAAAATGGTAGATTTTAGATGTTTGCTATTATCTGATAGTGAATGTAAGTCTGTTTCAGCACAGTAGGGCTTGTGCTCTTTAAAAGTCATTTGTTCACGGATTAGGATTGTGCCTGAATTTCACAGCTCTGGCTGACAGTTGTGCTTCCAGGCTCAAAATAATAAATTTTTAGTCATGTACTAGTCTGGAATTCACTGATTTTTACTATAAAGGATCCAGAACTCTGACTCATTCAAATCTCAGTCTATAGGATAGTGACATTTTCAATTATCTTATGAACATAATGCTTTGTGTACTCAGGACAGGGAATAGAAGCATGAGCTTTATTGAATTTCAGTTCCAGAATGTGAGCTTTTCTCTCTTTAGTCTGTATAACTCTGTGTGAACTTAATGCTGAAATTTCCTTCCTGACAACGTCTTGGCTTCCCTGATTACCCGTTCCCTTGTTATTGGAAAGTCACTCAGACTGTTGTCATTGCCTTATTGATAAAAGAAGGTATTAAAGAAGGGAAAACATCAAATCCTTCACTTTAAGAAACAGAACAACACAAAAGCCTATAGTAAGCTGGAGAGAGAATACAGCTCAGAAGTCATTGTAGAGTTACCCAACGGAGGTACCAAAAAGCTTACAGTCCAGAGAGTCTGGATTTAATTTCAAATGTAAAACAATTACATCTTTTTAGAAAAGGGCTACCATCATTACAAAGAAGTAAATTCTAGAATACATAGCTTGTCTTTGGAGAAAGTTCATAGCTTGTTTATTTTATGGGATTTTCTGTCTCATGTTAAGTTTTTATAATTCAAGAAGTTTTTACTATTCAAAAAAAGCCATCTTCACCAAAAAGTAAATAGTGACTCAGGAGAGAAGAAAGCTATAGAAAAAAGGTGTTTTTAAAAAATGTTTTTTAAAAATTTAAACACGCTAGTTTTTAAATCAGTGTAAAATATATTTACCTAATTTTCCTGCATTTTGGGATTTTTAAAATGCTATCCATTTAGTATTAGGACATCCCATTACCCTATTAGCAGAGAGAAGGAGGATTTACCATTTTTTCACCACATGACAAATGGAAACAATTGGCAGCACAAGTTCTGACTTGGGATATTCTGATAAAGATATTTGGGCCTTTTACTGAAACTTCTTCCATGGTATTTACTTGCACCTGCTTAATATGAAATGTTAATAGCCTATGGAAAAAAAACAACAACACCTGTTTTTCACCACTGAGACAGAGAGGTTCTTTTTTTCCTACATTCATTAGAAGTGAATGCCATCACTCTCCTATTATCATATCTATCTGCTGCCCAAAGGAAGGATATGCTCAATGAGAAAACTTTGAATATTATACCTAATATATGTTTCTAGAGCTTATTCTTTCATAAAGTGTCAAAGTACTTAACATGTTTTCCAACTTGGATAATTTGCTCATTGTCACTTTATTTTTTGCATTTTCACTAAAATCAAAACTGTCTAAGAAATGGACAATGATGTCAAGATTATAGAGTAATCTTAAGAAAGAAGTGGGGAATGCCATATTAATTCCCTTAGTAAGTGAAATTTCAGATTTTTTCCCCCAAGCAATCCAATAGAAAATGTCAGAGACATTAGCAATACCTTTTTAATATCCATGGAGTAGACTTTATATTTTCTGGGCGCATTAAATGTTTAACTGAAACTCTTTTTTACATTAAAAGCCACTGCAGACAAAGCAGTAAGTCTCACATCTGCAAGAACTATATGGAATAAGAGACAACATGAAGCTAGAAAAGCTTTAGTGTTTGAAATTCACAGTGTACACACTGGAATCAGATAGTATTTGAGGAAGTTTTAGAGCATCTCTTTATCCTGGAGAGAAGCAGAAGTAATAGCCCTTTTTTTCAGGCTGCAAGTCTTAGTATGAAGATTTTTTCACATATGGTATTATTCTTGCATGTATCATACCCTTGTAAAGAAGAGGGGGAAAAATAAAAGCAGTAAGGAAGAAAGGGAGGAAGAGAAGCAAGGAGAAGGAAAAAAGGAAGTTGAATGGATAGGAGACAAAAAAATCCAGTATTTAATCATATCACTAATTTTCTGTCTCAGAACATTCATGCTTTAATTACTAATCAGTTTTTCTGGTTTATGCAACATTTTAAACAAGCCTAGTTTAATAAAATTTAGTGTCTTTTATCTTGAGAAAGAGAGGTTCATATACATTGGATGTGGAGTCTGAAGCAAGAAGTGGTCAAGAATCTGTATCTATAGAGAAGGCAAGTTCTTCTGCTGCTGTATTTTCTGCCTCCTCACCAGGTCTGTTGTGGGGAAGAAGGTTTAATCCAATTGTAATCACTCCCAGGCAAACCCAACTCTAAAAAATAGCCTTTCATTTACAATGAGCAATGATCTATTCATTATTTTGGAAAAAATATCTTATTATAATTGATGATCTGCAAAGTGATTTAGCTACATTGCTCATAGATCTGCCACTTTGTCTCTTAATAGGGAGAAATAATATCTGCACAAAATGCACATTACCCCTAAGAAGTCGGGTAATCTGTCCACTATCTGTTACTTGCAGATTTCTGTGGATTATATTGACACCTTGAATGAAATGAGGATTTTATGCATAATTTCTTGGAATTAGTCATGAAGCATTCCAGTGACCTGAAAAAAATGTATTTTGCTGACACACGCTCTATGCAGATGTGCAGATACTGAGTGATCTGTGAGCCTTCAGACTCTTCTTGACATGGAATGAAAGCATCAAAATGTCTTTGAAGAAGTATCTTTAAAAAATGCATTTTCCTAAAAAGTGCCAAAATTGTGTCAAAAATCACAATATGATAGATTAATTAACAAATTAATAAAAAGAAAACATGCAGAGAAAAAAGAAAATAATACCGTCCCTCTATATCCATTTCTGTGACTCAAATTTAAGAATTTGCTGTGGCATTTTAGCCTGATCTCTGTGCTTCCTACTTCATTATAAGTTCAAGAAGCTCTGTATGCTCAGTCATCAGGCATTTCTGTGCAATGAGATATACTTGTCAGAGCATACCCACAATCACTTTAGTGAATCTCTGCTTCTTATCTCAGTCATTGTCTCTCCACATCCAGAATCCAATGAGGAATCTGCAGCAATAGTTTATCTTTACTATAACCTATGATTTAGCATATAGCATACAGCAAAATATCAAGCTCAAATTTTTGGCTTAACATTTTTCTTTTTCATCATCATTAGTTTTCATAACCTGACCCATCTAGTAAATCAGACAACATAAGCACATTTTTTCCCCAGAAGATTGTCTTAAGTGCTGACAACTCTCTTGCCTATAACTATTACACAAATGCTAATAGTTTTTTAACAGGTAGTTTTTCCTTAAAATGTTTCTTTAAAATAATGATTCACATGTGTAACAGACCACAACCTAGAATCTTGAGGCCTTAGAAAGAAGTTACTTCCTAAAATCAGATTAACAAATCAATTAGGCATGTTGCAGAAATATAGAGTGCTATCTCGACCTTCATGGATTTCCTGTTGCTCCTATCTATTACTCTCTGGTGTTTGCATTCATTTATAAAAATCAAAATAATATCTTTGTGACTAATATGGAGAAAGGAAAACAAAATTACTGGAAGAACAACATTTTCACTTTCAAGTTAAATGAAGCATCCCTCTCTTTTTCTCTTTGTGTAGATATACATGATCAGTGGTGAGAGAGATGTTGATAGTTAAAATTATGTGTGACTGTGGAGGTTGCATATATCCAAATCTATGTATAGAGCCTTACAAGCTGTTACATTATAACAGAAAAATAAAAATAAATAATTATTTTAAAATTTGAATTGGTTGGATTATGAACTGAAATTCTAAATTACATAGCTTGCAGCATTTCTATTCAATTTTGTTTTGTAAAACTTACAGCTCCTTGATTGAAGTTGTTCCAAACAGCATTATAATTCTGATCCTGTGACAGATAGGTCTTACAGTATATTTATATACAAGTACAGTAAATTTATATCCAAGCACAATAAATTTATATATGAATTAGATGGAAGAAAAAATATACATGGATCTCTCATTCTTCTCATAGAGAGAAAGTAAATATAAAATATGTCTATGCATATGGATTTGCATATGAAATTTATCATGGAACTTATAAATTAATAAAACTTTAAAATTATGAATCATATTTCAGTCATCATAGAAGTTATAAAGGGAGTTTTTTCCTAAAATATACCAACCAAAAAGCACGGGTAAAACCAAAGCAAATAGTCCCTGAATCAAATACTTTGAGTGCTAGAAGAGTGAAAATAGAAGAAAATAAAAGGAAACCATCAAGAGTATCAAATAAGTACAACTGACATCTCCAAAAAATGAAAACTTTTTTATTTTACATGACCTGTGATTGTATTAGTCAATGCATTCCTTTATATGAGGCTGGTTTTGTTTTTTTTTTTTCCTCATCACACATTCTCAGTTCAGTATTTCCTGAGTATCAAAAATAGCTCAACGTACATTATTTTATGTTTGGCTGTGGTGAAACTAATAGTACACTAGATTTTTAGTACTGAAAACATGTAGATATAAATTACATTAGAGAGAGCATGCTGGTTGTCCTTGCAACCACTAAAATTCTGCCTTGGATTTACATATGCAACCTCAATATTTTATCCTAGAAGCTGGCTTTTCCTAAAAGGAGTTTATATTCTTTATTGCTATTAATATCCATAGAATCTTCCTATTGAAGTATGCAGTAAAGTCAAGACACCTAGAATGGTACTTAAACATCTTCACAGACATGTGAGATCTCAGCCAGAACCAAAAAAAAGTGTGCTTTGCTTGATCTTCAGTCTGGTAAAGTCTTTTTTTCACCCAAATAAAACCCCAGCTGAACAAAACCAAACAAAAGCCCCACCTCAACAGCTTTTCTTGCCCTTCTAACTTCAGAATGACTCATAAGGAGAAAAGAAGCCAAGGTCAACTTGCTAAAGGGACAAACATAATAGCTCTGGGTGTAAGAGAAGAATGGAATTGCAAAGACTGAATTTTGTTTCTCATCTTCTGCCAGACTGTTTGTTGGCCTGCTTGTTGCTGTGTACACACCACATCTGATGCTGCCCACAAAGTGAAGTGGATCTCGAGAAAGATGTTTTCTTTAAAAATACCTCACTAAATTCAGATGGAATAAGTTCAGGGGAAGAGGATAGGGAAATACAGCAGGCATAGATCAAGCAAGTGTATAGAGCCTGTAGCATCAACACACATTGGAAGAGCACAGTAAACAGGGTAGAAAACAGACACAGAAAGGGAATTGGAATGGGCAGAATGTGTGAAGTTTTCTGCAAGCCAAGGAAAATATCATTATTGTTAGAATTGCTAGAAGCAAGATCAGAGGCAAAACCAACATTGCAAGCATTTAATTGATAGAAGGGAGTCTTGTTTTTAGATTTGTACTTCCAGTCTGTCTCACTCACCAGATGTGAATTTTATCCTGTATGAAATGTTGCTATCCCCTTACTTGCTTTCTATGATGTGTGGCTTTAGAAAGCTTCTGAATTTTTCAACTCTGCTTGCTTATGGAAAAAACAAAACAGAACAACAAAACAGAAAACCAAAACCCCAAACTCTCACAAACAAACAAATACCCAAACCCAAACAAACAAACAAAAAAGAAAGAAGAAAAAAAATAAAGTGTTTTATCTGAAATTTCTGGAAAACTCGAGATCCCATCAGCATCAAATAGTTGTGAGTCCTTACCTGTGGTTCACCTGTGAGGTGGAGCACAAGTCTATTTTCCACTTTTAACAGATATGCCCTAAAAAGAGACATGCTATTAGAAAATGTGAATGAAATGCAGCTCAGTTAATCTCTAAAAACGGCAACATATTTCCTTCACTGCAAATGTTCTTTAGTGCTCTGTTGGCATTTTTCATGGTAGAATTTTTATTAAGATCACAAGAATAACCATGTCAGGTCAGTGCAAAGTTCCATTTCTCCATTGTTGAACCTCCAGCAACACCCAAGAAGAAATGTGGAGTAAAATCTGCCCTGTGTTTATAATTTTGTAGGCATGTACTACTGGACAAGTTTTACTGTCCAGAGAGGCAGGAATTTCTGGAGTTGTTCCATGAGAAAATGATGTCACACAATTCTGTCTAGAGGAACTTATATAATTAAGAAATCAATGCAAGAGCGTATAAAATTTTACTATATTTATTAATTATGATTGAGATTTAAATGTATAATTATTTCTTTTTCCTCCACAAACTGCAGATAATAGCAAAATACAATATTCCCCTAAAAAAATACATGCTCTAAAGTACCATTTGCTTAAACCATATTCTTGGCCTCATACTAGCATAGCAATCAGCATTTTCTTGTTCTTGTTATGTCATGCATTATTCTTTTTGGTTTCTTTTAATATATGACACAGACTTTTGCAACTGCAGTTTTACCTGAATTTATTATCTGGGTGGGCTTTTTGTTCACAGTCATAACATTCAAGTTGGTTGATGATATAGTAAAATAAAAACAATATTTTAAAAATAAAAAGGGGTGCAGAGAGAAAGCATCTTATGGTATGGAGGGGAAAAAAATGAAAATGTAGCAAAAAAAAAAAATCAGTCAAGACTATGTCTGCAATAAAGTTTAATTAAAATATACTACTCTTCCCCATCCATTTCACCCTTGACCTTTCATTCATAGGTAGAACCTTAAAAATAGAGAAAATAGAAGGCTATTAGAAAAGACATCAGCAGGAATGTCCATCACTGGTCAGATATTAAGTGCAAGGCAATCGTGTTTTGTGTCGGTTACAGAGAAGCTGATGAAAAAATTTGAATATGTAACATGATGTCTCTTTCATCTATAAAAATATCAGCTCAGAGGTTACGCTTCATTAACTTCAAATGTAGCATGAATAATAAAGGAAGAAGGCACAGCATTCCTTTGATACATTTTGTGAAAGCTTATCATTCCCTCTTTCAAGTGACAGTTTATTAAATAAGGTGAATAATAGAAAATATTCAGACTAGATCCAAATCATAGTCTGACACTCTCTGCCTGATTACAAAGTAAATATAATAGCTCTGCACCTCCATTTTGTGAGATTAGGAAATAAATAGGATAAGATATATGGAGGTCCCTGCAGTGAGCCCACTCAAACATATTCTGCTTAAAAACATTAATTAAATTAAAATAAAAAAAAAAAAAATTAAAAAATTACCTTGGCAAAAGACACAAGGAGTCTCCACCTCTTTCTTGTTGGACACAAGGAAACACACAGAGTAAATACCTATAGTAATTCATTAGTTTTTACAAACCCTTTGCAATGTCATAACATACATGCCACTCCAGGGAGGTGCTAGTAAGCTGTTTTCATAGCCTCTATAAATTGTGGTGCATTTGTGTAAATTTCAGTTGATTAACTGTGCCAAATACTGTAAAAAAGAGAACTGCTAGTTAAGATCGCTTTTGAAGCACATCCATTCTTAGACATAGCTGAAATTTCATTGGCAATTTCTCGATGTAAGTAGAAACAGGAGTGTTTAATCAGTTTTTCTTTAGAATTTGTGTCATGATTCTCTTTAGTAAGACACAGTCATGAACACATCCAAAAGAAATTGTAAACCATTTCAAAGATCTCTTTGGATCACTGTTTAATCATCACTATTCCTTCAAGGTGGCAGGTTAGGATTTCCTGAATTGTTTGAATAGTCACTACTGCTATGAGAACAAAATTTCAAAAAAGGAAAGAAATGTTCTCATCCTTTTTTGCATAAAACTCACCATTCCCATCATCCTGGAAAAATGCAATTTGAGTTTAAAATTGCAGGCAGTTATCAAAGTAAGTGTTGAGAAAAGAGATTAAATACTACAATATTTTGACTCTGTATTGTATAAGAAACACTATACAGAAATCTCTGGATTCTAGCAAGTCTACCTTTTTCAATTAATGAAAAAGAATTAGTGTTTAGATACATAAAAAGCCTTAAAGCTTTTAGATAAGCCTTTAGATACATAAAAAAAATCTTAGATTTTTTTTCTTACAGTATTGGAAAATAAATGATCAAGAAAATAAAAAGTTAAATTCTCCCTCTTTAGAAGACATTTGAAATGTTTGAACATGATAGATGAAGTTTTGCTAGTAATTTACTTATTTGTTTCAAAATATTTCCATAAATAAATTTGAAATGCAATAGAGAAAAAAGGAAAGGAAAAAAATTTAAAGAAAAGCTGTGGACAGTGTCAATTTTGATTTATTAAAAAAAAGATTAAAAGAAATGAAAAAAAAATCAAATTTGAAGAAAATGCTATTTTCAGAACAAAGATAAACAAGACATATTCCCTAATATGAAAACATATTGCTTTTTCCAAACCTGTGAATTAAAACAACTTCATATTTCATGTTGCAACCAGCTCATCTCTGCAGGTGTTTAAATAATTGCAAAATAAGAGAAATATAGTCCTTGAAAGTCAATATGAACAAAATTTGGCAGCTCTATTAATGAAAACAGATTTTCTGTTTGTTTGTTTGTTTGTTTGTTTTGAGTATGCTTCATACAGAGCACTAAGTCCATTTTGTTTCTGAAGATGGTGGCAGGCAAATGATTCATGTGTGAGTTAAGTAAACATAATGAAATTATGGATTATGATGTTAATGCTGCCACAACCACAACAGGAGCAGATCACCTTTGGAGATCTGTGTAGGTGCCAGCACCACCACGTGCCATCACACATGGGGTTTGTTTCAGAATCAGGATTGAGGAGCTTTTTTTTCCTTTGGCTGCTAAAGGCCAGTAGCTAGTGCTCACTGCAATTTCATGTGATGTGGATGTTTTTATCTTTTTCCACTGAGGCTAATTCACAAGTTTCATGTAAAATCACATTTAAACTCACCTATATTAAAATGCAGATTTAACATTTGACATGTACTTCTAAAAATGTGAAAATTGTCCACTAAGGAATAGATAAACTGTAATAAGATTGACCTGATTGGTCATTATCAATATGCCTAAATATTACTGGTTGAATAAGAAATGTGCATGAACAATATTACAAATAATGATACCTAATGCAGACATCATTAGTATTAGAACTTACAAACAAAACTATTTATAAACAAACCAGAGACAAATAGTAATACACTGTGAGGGAAACCTGTATGGATCTCCCAAGCAGAATAAAAGGCTAAGTGTGTTAATATTCCTTTTAAAAAGCTTACTTGACTCTAGTTTATAGTTCTTAGTACTCAATGCCTTAGACATTTCTAACTGGGAATACAACTGTCTAAAGAAAGGAACACTGCTCAAAAAGTGAAAATAAATACTCTTTTATTACAGATTTTGTTTAGTGTTTCATTATCTGAGAACTTTATCACTGTTCCATTTATCAACAAACAGCAGTTAGGCCCAATTGCCCTAAATCTTTAGTCTTTTAGGATAGGTTGTGATACATGATTATAAGGTTTGGCCTCACAATATGACTTTATGAAAATTCAGCTTTCTAGACTTAAAATGACATTTTATTTCCCTGAATATGATAAATAATTTAGAAAACCATAGAAAACTCTGCTACTATTGTTCCATACAACATAAGGGAAAACAATTTGGTCTAGGCAGTCACTGAAGCATCTGAGCAACCTGAGAACAGTATAATGAAATATATGCAAAGCAATTTTACCAGTTTTTCTATCATTCTAAGGTTGAATTAACAATAAGTATCAAATAAAAGATTACCAGCAACAATTCCAATATCTGACAACTTGAAAATATACAGTATATGCCTTGGATTTTAAGTGAATCCTATTGAATATGCTGGCCTCCATTTTGTTTTGTGTAAGGTTGAAATAGGATGATAAGAGCTTTCAGAATGATGCAAATAGCCTGCCATCTGATGACCTGTTGAGCTTCTTAAGTTATATTAGCATAGCAGGGAGGCATAGCAGAACTCCAGATTTTGTCTGCACTGTGTAGTGATTTATATGCATGCTGAGGAAGAACAAAAGTGCCATCAGTTGCCTCACCTATATTACAGCACATGTAAAATTTTATTTCCTTGTTTTTTTCAGGTTTAAACCCTTTCTTTTTTTGATGTGGCTGTAGCAATTAATGTGATTTGCTATAGTTCTACCTTTTTTTTGCAAAATATGTGCAAACAGTAGGAGGTAGAAGGAAATTTGGCTCTGTTTTTATTTTTATGTTTGATGTTACCACATATCCATTAGCATTGATTAAAATTTGCAAAAGAAGTTGTTGAATAACAGTTTACAGATACTAATTGATTTTGTGTCCAATAAGAATCCATTCTTTATAGACATGCAAAGTCCTTAACATGAAAAAGATAATTTATTTTTGTCATTCTATTGAGAGTAAAAGGTGCCAGAAAGCAGAAAACTACTGCTTTCATTTTCCAAATGAGAACTTTCAGGATGTGTTGTGATTTTTGCTCCACAGAAATCTCTGTTTATTACTGAAATAAATTAATGGTTTCTTTTTTTTTTTTTTTTCCCCTTTTAGAGTTAATGGAAAAGAAGCTCTTTCCCTTGAGAGAATATGCATCTTTTCTGGTCACCATGAACAATCATATGAACTTGAATTATTTTTTCATATTACTTTTTACATGTCCTATGAAAAACACGCCAGAACTTTGAGACTATAAAATCTAGTATATACATAACAATTGTATTATTTGTAATCAGCAGAAAGGACTGGAAAGATGAAAAATACATCATATTAATAAAATTTGCTAAGGAGGAAAAATATTTTGTTGGAGTCCAGCAGGGGAAGTGTACTCACCACACTTATTTTTTCATCAGGTTAGAAATCTAGTTGGAATTTAAAGCACAACATTTTTCTTGTTCTGGATCTACTAGGCTGATAAAGATGTGAATTTTATCCTTCTCTTTCTTCAGACTTGGAGACTAGCTGTGCTCCAATTTCTATACTGGTGCCTTTTGTTGTGATATTCCAGATTACTTTTGGTGGCCAAACAATTTGAAAAATATCTAAATTGTCATCTGGACTGGGTGACACCAAGCAGAAGTGCTAAGTCAAGGCTGGGAGAGAAATGCAGTGCTGAGTTCACTGGGCTAGGAGCTCTATCCTGCAGGCAGAAGGAACTCTTTGTACACATATATGCATGGGTACACTGTCAGCTGGAGATTCATTTTCCAGAGTCTCGGTCTTCCTTTTTCAAATAGTGAGACTGAATGATCAGTGATTCTCAGTTTATGACCTCATAAACTTTATGACCAGTGAATTTGTAACAGCTGATCCAAGCCACATTTTAGTTCAGTTTTTTCATGACTTCATAAGTTTGCTCAGGAACAGTACTCTCCAAGGAGTACTAATATGATACTAGTGAGTATTCTTTTATTCAAGGGTTCTTGAATATCTGTCCCTCTTGCATTTCCCTTAAGCAACAAATTCAGTAAATTTCTTTGATATGCTGAAGAACAGACACTTGAGCACAAATTTGGCATCATGGGTGAAACATATTCTTTGTTTGTCTGTAGAAGCCTCCCATTAATTTCAAAGGTTCTAGAATGCCTTTGATTAACTCATTTCTGTTCATTTGAGGACCATAGCTACTTAGCAAGCACACAGAATAGTTTCAATGATATATTTCCTCTAAAGAGTTCTGTTTCAAAATAGGTAACATGATAATTGGCTGCTGAAATTTTTTTTTTATACTGTATAATAAGGATTCTATCCTTGTCTGCAAACTTAATTAATGTATCGGACTTGGACTTCAAACAAAAACAGTGCTCACAAATAACTTCTCATTTTTAGCAAAATAATTTTTTAATTTAGCAAGTAAAGAATAAATCAGCTTAGCTGACAGCTTGGTGTAGACTCAACTGGGGTGTAATAGTTTTAAAGTGATGGTAGTATCTAAATGGGGATATGATATAAGCTTGCAAATAATAGATGCTAATTAAACTTTTTTTTTTTTAATGTTGCCTTCTGTCTGGTCTGTTTTGGTGTCTTTTATCTTTAGTGTAGTCAACACATACTGCAAAGACCTGATTAACATAAGAAGAAATTATGAGTATGGAAACAGGGTTTCCCAGAGGATTTTCCCCTCATTTCAGGAAATGCTTTTTAATCAAAGAGTAATGCCCAGTCTTCAAGATGGATAATTAAAACCAAGAAGATTGAGCAGTGAATACATTAATGTTGTAAATGTTTCTGTTATTTAGCTAAGTAATATATGAGTAGGCCATTGAAGAGGCTGCTAGGGTTTTATTCTCAGTGAATAGGGTAGGCTGACTATGATATTTTCACAGAGGAGCAGCAGGTTTAACACATCAGCTGATGAAACAGCTGAATTAGAATGCAGAACAGTCCAGACTGAATTCTGATCAAGGTATTTTCTTTTGTATTTTTCACTTTACACAATGCAGAGAAACACTAACATATTTGTACACGCTGACATGCACACACAAAAGAATTAACAATTGCTTTTGTAAATTGCAGAAGGATTTTCCAGGATGCATTTGGTCTTATTTTCTCCTACACTCTTTCTTTCTAAGCACTATAATACTGCTCTGAATTTTTCCACAAAAAGTAAAGAGGAAAAAAACCCTCCAAACTATCTGAACAGAGGGCATATATTTACTAAAAATTCTTCTACTTTTTTTTCGCTCATCCATAATTTTGTGCACTATTAAATTGCCTTGTTCAAGTAGTTGTGCTGACTTTGAGTTTCCTTCAATAATAAGGTCTTTTCATAGTTTCTGAATCTGCTGAAAAGAAAAAAAGAAAAGGAACAGTGCATATTTTCATGATCTTTTGTCTGGGGCATCGAGTTTTCTTTGATCCACAAGCTTTTCACAGTGAAAAAGAATACCAGAGAATTTAAAACACTGTGACAATCTCAGGCTACTTCAAATAATCTATCACAATCTATTAGGAAGATTATGAAAGCGAGTCTCTTTTATTTCTAAGTGATTGCTCACAAATACATTTATACTTAAAGACAATTACTCAGAATATCTTCATATAAAAATGTTTTTACATGGAATGATAGAAGTGTTTGAGTGTAAGACTGCTATTAACCCCCTATTCACCTTAAAACTGCTGTTGAAACACCTGATACTGTTGCTGTAACTCTCCTCCTGATGATTTTCTATCTGTGTGCAAGAAAACAAACACTGAGCAAACGAGTGAAGTCTTTGTGAATCTTTCTTTAATACTAGCCAGGTGAAAGACTGTGTATACATGCAAATGGTGTACAACAAATGATCCTCAATCTAAAGTACAGATGCAAATGTTAGCTCTGTTTTAAATTAATAGTGTTCAGGGCTTTTTCCCTAATGGGGCAATAAATTTTGTGAAACATATTCAGCTGAAATCAATGTTGTCTAAAGTGACGTTTCATTAAAAAATGATACAAAATAAAACACAAAAATTAAATTAAAAACAAAACCAAAAAGTGTCCTCATCTGTCATATCACAAGTGATATTTTAATTCCAAAAAAGAGCTGTTGGTTACATATTTATTTGTATTTGGAAATTTTCTATGATCTCAGAACTTTAAGATGGAAAAACCAAAAGAGAAAAAGGTAAAAAGAAATCTATCTTCAGATACCCAGCTATCTCCCTCATTCAAGGTTATCAATAAACTACAGGGCTATTGTTAGCCTTACAGGACCCATTTTTCACCATCTTACACTAACATCCTACATTTACAGGTAGGGTGAGGTATGTCAGATGTCACCATTTAGAATGGAAATTGCTGCCCTTGAAAATGTTGGCCAAAATGAGAAGTGATATTTTTAACTTGCTGTACCTGTTAGCCTTATGACAACTGTCATCTTCCAGTAAGGTGACAAAAGGGCATTTTGTAAAGGTTTTTACACGCAGTTAAAGACTTCATCACCTCTGTGATTTCAACACCTGTTTAATTATCATCATAATCATATAATGTTAATATGATATGAAACATTTTAAATAATAATATATCTATATTTCTACTGCCATTTATTATCATCATCACCATCATTATCATCATCATCATCATCATCATCATCATCATCATCATCATCATCATCATCATCATCATCGTTTCCAATTATTAGTGTGTTCTTATCCCAACAGGGTTTTTCCTGTTTTGGTTCTGCTCTTTATCCCAGTGGAAGTGGGGAATGAGTGACCAGCTTAACCAGTAGTGCCTAGGCACTGCCCTAGTTTTGCTGTTCTTACCCAGTATTCCATGCCTCTAATTAACCTTAAATTGATAACACAAAAAAAAAACCCCCAAAACCAAAAACAAACCAAAGGAAACCAACATGGAAAAAATACATCAATAACCCCATTTTGCATTAGTTTAAATACCATCTCCAGCTCTGCAGGTCAGTCAAACATTCTGCAAGCTCTACACCAACAGGGTCTATACATTCTATGACCATAGGAAATTGCTATCTCATGCCACCATGTTTGCACCATCAATTAATTTTCAATTTTCTTCATTCTCTATTTCTATTCCTTCCACCCATTTTTTAGGTACTAGATGGGCAAGATACAGCATGTATTATAGTTGATTTGGAGCTACATATATGCTATTTGGCTGATTAGTAAGTGAGCTGAATGGCCAGCTGGTAGGCCAAAGAGTCTCTTGAATTCATAGTTTTACATTCCTGAGCATTTTCGTACGTATGCCCTGAGTATTAAGCGACCACTACTCTTTTCCATTGGTATAGAGTATTGCTATATTTTAGATTGAGCCTCTCCATTTTCATACAGTTGAAATTGGCCAAGATCCAAAATTATTATGGTGAAGAAATAAGAGTCTGCCAGAATGAATAAATATGCCTTATTTTTTTTAAAGAAATTTGGTTTTAAAATTAAAAGTGAAGGTGAGACACTTTTCCGTGACTGATTTACATGAGTAGTCAGAGAAGACTATAAAGAATAAAGCTTTGAATAAAAAACTGAAAACAACAAAAAAAAAACCCAGAAAAAAATCCCACAGAGACACCTCAATAAAGCCCAGACATTAACATATAATTGGAGGGGAAAAAACGTGATCTGAAGCAGATTTAGGAAAAAAAAAGAAAAGCATTTTCCAGTGCATGTCTGATTTTTCAGGTATTCCAGCTCCCCCCAAGAAATGCCAAATCAAAGAATAAGAAAGAAGCCAGCTGATTTATAAGCTAGCTAACAGTCTTTTTGAGCTATTGTGGCATTCTAACAGTCAGAGAGCTAAGATCAAGCATTTGAAAGAGAGAGGGGATTTGCAAGAACAGCACTATATCTAAAGTCTTTCAACCTTTGGAGCAGCTCAAGCTGCAACAGTGCCTCAGGAGAATGGCCAGTACAGTGAAAGACAGCAACCCATATTTATATTAGGAATCAAGGCAGCACATAGAGAGGGATATTTTCACCCTGAAAAAGAGCTGCTGGCTGTGCTGCCTGCAATGATGCAATTCCTTCTGCCCTGCAGACTGGAGGGGGCTGGGAAGCCTGATTCAAGCCATTCAAGGAAACATAAAGAAATCTATGCTCAGTACATGCTCAAGTATCCAAGTACCATGTTGGGAAAAATACACCTTTCCCAAAAAGGATATCAGCCCACTGAGTAACAGGCATGAGGTGAGGAAGCTTCTGCTAATGAGGCCAAGTGATGGTTCAGTTTTTAGAACAGGACACATAAAGGTTGAGGAGGAATCTACACAGTGCCAATGAATCATTGCAACAGGAGAGGTAAAGATGGATAGAACTTTCATTTTACTGGCTTCTACTATGAAATAGGTGCATGGAACAAATCTGGCAATCTACCAGCTTGAATACCGTGGTCAATGGGGAGAGATAAAAAGTCATGATTGTAGTTGAGACAAGGCAAACACAGCCTAATGAGATTAGGAAAAAAAAAGACAGTCATGGTGTTACAAAGGGTGTAAAAAGTTTTTTTCACATGCAGTCCTCTCCTGTGCAGCGCTACTCAAACATTTTTGAAAATGTTGGTTCTGTCCTTTTTGTAATAACATAGTGATACAAAACTGCACTAGCTTCCTACCTTGTCCAAAATATACAGTGACTTTGGTCCTAATAATGCTGAAACTACTCAAAGAAGTTTCCTTCAAGAACCCCTGGAAAAAAAAGTCTGGTTGTCTTTCTGTATGTATGCATTTGTTTTAAGAAAGATACTGAACAATATGAGCTTGTGATCTGGTAATCTCATATTTTCACTGGAAGTTGAAGAGTTTCCTTAGTTTCCTTAGTCAAAGCTAAAAAACTAAAAAAAGTACTCATAAGAGTATAAAAATACTAAGTGGCAGTCAGTAGAGAAGAAAAGCCTGAAGTTTTCCAAATCAGAGAGAGTGTTTACATTGCAATATTATCTGTGAAGCTGGTGTAACAAGGAAGACATGGAGTAGTGTGTTACATGTGTATGGTGAAACTGATTTGGGAAGGATGGAATATTTTGGCCACAAATAAATAAACAAACTCCATTTTGTCACAGTGTCTTGTGTGCAGTAATATATCATGGGTCTTGTTTTCTCTGGCTTAGGTCTGTAAATGCAAAATTAATGCTTAGAAAGGGTGGATAGGCAGATCTGCCACAGAAGTCATATTGCCCTGATTTACTCCAGCTGAAGAGGTTTGTCCTCTTGGTTTCCTCTGGTGAAATTATGAGACCTTCAGAACATTTAATTTTGGCAGGATTTCAGTTTTTTCTGCAGCCACTTGGGGTGACATATTTTCATCTCAGTGTTAAACATTCTGCTACCCACATCACTCTTTCTGTCTTTCTTGGCTGTGGTACAGAAGGTTGTTGGGTTTGATTTTCCTTTTTGTTTCAGAAAGATCTTCCTCAAAAGATCATCTCATGCTCATTGATATGTTCTATTGATTTTGTGCCGCTCGGTTGGTGCGAAACCAGCACATGCATGGATGAAAGGAGTAGTTACCCTGGGACTACATTGGTTATAGACAAATGAGCAGCAGAAAGGAGGCAAAGTGAATTTGATGCTAAGCTAGCTGTTTCTTTTCATTGCAATTCACTCTTCAAAAATCTTTATTCATGTTTACATGCTATTTGCTTTCACAGTTGTTCTAGGGTGACTTTATGATGCTTGTATCCCCAACAGTCTGTTCTGCTTTTGCAGGATGTTGAATTTAGTACCTTTAAGAGTGGTTCTGAGAGTGAACTGGGGGTAGAAGAAGCGTGCAGTTTGTCTGCAGAAGCTGCACTTGCTCCTCCACATTCCTTCTCATGGACTGTGCTGTCTGCAGTGATTCCTTGAGAGGCTACCTGGAACAAAGGCTAGACAGTGTTAAAGGAATAAAGCAGGTATTTATTAAAAGGCCTTTAAAGGGTACACCTTGGGCAGTACAAGAGCCTGGCCAATGCTACACCCAAGATGGATGATGGGTCAGGAGTTTTCACACTTTTGTAAGTTTTGGTCCCTTTACATTTTGGGTTTAATTGTCCAATTACAGGTCATGAAGTCACATCCTTCCAGATTGCTCTCCTCAATTCACTTTTATTTATACTTTTTTGGGCCTGAAGCTGCAACAGTGTACTTGATTCTCAAGCTGGAAAAGGATTGTTTTGTCTAACTAAACTGTGAAGAGAACTTGCTAATGCTTTATATGAAGTTCAGAGTTATATACTAATGCAGTACAGAATCTGGAAAATACGAAAAACCAAAGACATCAGCAGCACGGGCAGTTGGAGAGAGCTCTCATTTGCTTTTAGCTAGTTTTTTAAAGTTAGCTGGGACCAGAAGTTTTCTGGAACTGTTCAGCTGTTCTTCAGTCTGGGAATACCAGGACTATTGTCCGAGGGCCCCAAGCTACACTGCAGCTGGGACACCGGACATGAGCCCCGAGCCCCCAGGCACTGAGAGAAAGCCAAGGACACACCCACAAAAAAGAGTCTCTCTCCCTCTCTCTCCCTCTCTCTCCGATCCCTAGAAGGACTTCCTGAATTTGCCATCTCTTCAGAACAAGGAGAGGTTCCATTGTTTAATATTACTAATTTTTTCATGTTTGTGAGTACTTTGCTTGTTAAATAAACATTTTTTTCAGCTTTTCTCAAAGGAGATTTGCCTCCCAAATGGACTGGGGCAGGGGCAGCTTGAATTTGCTTTCTAGAGGAGACCTAGTTTCCTACTAAAAGTTTCCTTCCAAATCTGTCTGAAGCTAGGACAAATATTTTTTGGGGCCCAATTTGCAGCTTGAGAAAGTGGAAAAAAGCTGTTATTGCATTTTGATTGCACTTCCTCTGTAGTGGGATAAAGCAGTCCCAAACCAGCACATCAGTTTTTGAAACTGTGGCTTATACCAGACACAAAATATTCTTTATTTTATTTTAAGTTTTCTCAGCAGTATCCATTAATATCTATATCAACTGTTTTTTCTAGTGCTCATTCTGGTTCCTTGTGCTCTTTCTGGGGGTCTTATGCTTTGTGCAGAAACTCTGTAAATTTACATTGACAAAATGTTTTGCCTGTCTGTGATTAACAGGGTTCTAATTCTCTGCAAAAATTACTCCTTCTCATTGTATTTTTTCCTTGCTGGATACTTCTTCAAATTGTGGATTTATTTTAAATTCATCCATGCTTCTTTTATTGATGGTTATTGCTACATACCGGCACTTTTACTATGAAGGCAGAGTTTCAGTGGAACATGCTGTTTTATAATGATATCCTAATCTCTGCCTACTAACAAGAGTATCAAAAGTATTATTAGCTGTACAATTACTTTCTTACAAGAAGTAACAGTGAGAATATATTTTTAATATGTTTCGGTGATTTAAATGTATTTTTAATATATTTAATGTATTTAAGTGATTTATTTCCATTATTCCCATAATTAAATTATTATGAGGTAAGCAATAAATTATCCAAAGGCTAATAGTTTTCTTAACTTGCAAGAAATGAATATTTAAAAACCCCACAGCAGTATTAATTTTTCAAATTTTATTTTCTTTTGTTTCATTAAAAAAAAAAGAAATGGAATAAGGCTGCATGTGCATCTGAGAAAGCCATATGGAAGAACCACAACAACTTCTTATGATGAATCTTGTGTTAGCTCTCATCCATGCTCTGGCATGGGAAAAAAAGACACTGCATCAGATTTGCAAGTTGAAGACTCATTACCTCGTTCAAAAATGGTCAGTTCCTACCTATGTCCCAGTTGCACTGTGAGCAATGACTCTGAAGATTTCTATGAAAATAAATGTGCCTATTAGATGCTGCCAAAGAACCTGACTTGTACTCACTCTATTCTGATCAGCAAAGAGCCATTGGGTTATTCACTGCTGTCCTGGTATTTATAGTTGTATATAAATGTATTATTCCAAAGAGAGATTTCAATTTTGTTATAAATCCTTCTAAGAATATTTTATTATTGCTATGGAAAATTTTTTTCATGTCTTTTTAAGTCTTTACTCAGATCAGTATGGGGTTTACATCTTTGTCCTTCCCTCCAGCTTCTTTACAAAGCAACAGTGCAGTTGAGAAATACTATTCAGGGTAATATAACAAACTAAATTTCAATGACCTCTTTATTGCTTTTATATTTTCTCTTTCCATGTTTTAAAGGTTTTTTTTGATTGGTTGTCAGTATGCTTTTTCAATGATTTCTGCAAAATGATACGTAAATTAGAAGGGGAAAAATTTCTGGGCTTCAGGACATTTTTAGCAGTTCATAACACTAAGGCTTGAATTTTCTTTTAGTACTGACCATCCAAATAAATATTTCAACTCTTGTATTATGGAAGTGGAAGAGGAGGAGGAAATCACTGCTTTTACCATAAGTCTGTAGTCAATTTAGGCAAAATAATTTCTTAATTCACTTGCTGTTACAAAAATTTGTCTTAAACATTTTTTGGAAGCTCTTGCATTTTGCAGGTTTTGTTTTTCACAGATACATTGTGTATTATTGCTGTAACAAACTTACTGTACTTATGACTATGACATAGATGATTCACCAACACAGAAGTTTGTATTTCAGAATGTTTTTAATTTTTTCATATATGTTACTTTTTATTTAGCTTCATCTCAGTTCTATTCAGTTAATTCCCTGAAAAAGATGCAAAATAAAGTAGATCAATTTGTTAATAAATCTTTCTCTATAAGGAAAACAAAAGACAACAAACATGCAAACGTTAAAAACTTCATTTGGAGAAGGAAAAAACCCCTAAGGTTAGTTAAGAACCTTAACTGAGGCGTAAGGATCCCCTTTGCAGTCAGGTGAGTCACTTCAAGAGAGCATCACACTGAGCCAGCAGAGCATGTGCTTCTCCATCCCAGGGTGTACACAGAGGTAGGAGCTCACATGAAAATTAGCTTCATGCTCAAATGAAAATGAAGTGTGCAGTTACAGACCTGTAGTTTCTTTCCTCAAAGGAGCCCAAGAACAGAGCAAGTGACCCTTCATGGCAGAGTGGTTTCCAAACCTCCCCTTGGGGTGAGACCGCTCCATACTCACAATGATGCAGAGGCTGTTACTTGCTGGGAAAGCCAACACTGGAGCACAAGGGTGACAAAATATTCTCATTTGCTGGCCTGATGAAGTTGTCTGACAATTAGTCTGTTTTGAACCTGTGCTGAACCTAAGGTAAAGGCTTGTACCAAGCCCTGGCATGATAAGTACTCAAAAGCCATAAATAAAAGGGCACCTTGTATGCTTTGTCAATTGTCCCAGTGTGATGGTGTGACTAGGGGAATAAAGCAAAGTGTGCTGTAACCTAGGGATTTGGTTTTTTTCCTCTTTCTGTTTCTTCCTACTGTACATCAACATCCTGATGTGTTTTGGAGGGACTAATGAGATGCAGAATTTCACTGCAACTTGGCAAAAGCCTGTAAAAGTGGATTGATTACATGATCGGTGTTATCTGTGAGCAAGTGGCCACCCCAGGTCACATTAAGTTCTAAGCTTAGCAAGAGCTCAGTGTGAAAGCAAGATCTTTTCATGTCCCTTGCTTCCTCTCATATCTTTTCTGTTTCCATAAATTAATTTCAGATACTTATATAAGACTTTGAGTGATGATGAATAGTAATTTCCAGTTCTTTACTGTTATGAATTTAAGTTTGTCAAAGGCCTTATACTGTGAAAGTACACATATTTTCCATTACAGCTAAAAATCTATGTATTTTAAATACCAAGTTCTGATAACAAGTGTATGTGATTATGGAACATTTTGTTTTTATAAAGGCAAATGTCTATTAAATATTTAATGATGGTCCAAAATAGATTATTATTTTACTCTCGGTAGCAAATTTCCCCTTGAAACGTGCCTCTGTATATTCATAATAAATTAAGTATTCAGGAAATACTGGACTGCTGGTGAAGCTTTTGTTTTCTCTAGGCAGAATCATATCAAACAGAACACTGTATTTTTCTGAAAAGAAGCCCAAGATAACTCACACAGATTTTGAGTTTACCATGAGGAATAAGAAACAAAAGAGATGAAGGGCATGAAGACATTTTCAGGCAAACTTTGTTTGTACTACTTGCATGTGTGGGACTATTCATGCTGTTGAATTGTAAAGCTGCTTTGCTGATGATATATAGATTCTACTAAATTGAAATACAATTTTTTTTAAGGAACTGTTTTATGTTAGGCCTTTATCATATTACATCATTATCAGTAAAGGATGAACGTAGATAAAATAGAGTGCGGCAATTCCTGTGAGATTCACAGTTGAAACATAGAAGGAAAGCCACAGAAAGCAATCAGGATCATTTGAAAACCATGTACAAACTACAAAAACTGTTTGGAGCTCTGCTCCTTATCCAGCATTCTCCTCTACTGTCTGATGACTCTACGAGCCTCTTGTAGGTGACCCTTCCTGTGCATCCCCGTTAAACAGCAGATTTAATATAACTGAGAGTGGCTATGTGCTGCTGTGGCACTACAATACTCACTTGTTAGCCAAGATTGTGACCTGCCCCATCCATGGCAGATCTTAGCATTGCTTCAAATACATCTGCCATGTCTTCCTCCATGCAGATAAGTTGAACAAATGGAGTACTGTCTTCCACAAGCTGATTAGGCAGGAACCTCAGAATAGTCTGCTTAGACAGAGCTGGGCACTTGAATGACCCATGCACAGCTGGAACATGTTGAGTAGAGCATGTGGATAAACAGCGTTGCCAATTTATATCTGCTGAGGCCTGTGTCTGTTTTCTTGGGCAATTATTATCTTTTTCTTTCTAGGTTTTTCCATCCTTGACAGAATGACTAATGTGGCCACAGATTTGCTGTCACTCTTGCAAATTCTTGGAAAAAGAAGGCAAATCTCCTGTATGAAGCATAATTCTGTATAGCAGAAGATATGACTGTCTCCAGTGGTTTTTTTTTCAACATTATTGTCTGTGTTTTCTTTCTTTTTTCTTCTTCTAGCATTTTCTTGCTGTATTGTGGAATTTAGTATATAGGGTAGTACTTCATTGCATTGTTTCAAATAATGGGGCAAAGACACTGCAGAGCATAGGCAGCACTCTCTTCACAATCCACGACCATATCTAACAGCATAGGAACATATAGAAGTTAATTAAAAGTGGAAGTAATTAAACAAAATTTAGTTTAATTTTCAACACTGTAAAAGACACTGTATTTTAAAAGCTGGAAGAAAAGTAATTCTGAAGCCAAGACGCAGACTTTAGAATGTCAGGTTAAAAGGCCCAGATGTTTTAGTTGTACAAGTGTTGTGCTGAAATTTATGAACTAAAGCAAGAACCATGAGTTTCAGACACCACACATAACTCTCCTTATAGAAGCTCAATTTACAAGTTACCCAGAAGCTATTGTAAATTAGGGGAAATGTTTACAGTAAGAGATAATTTTATGAAACAAAATGTTAACCAACCAATTCATTAAAAATGGCCTAATGAGACACATTGAGTCTAAACAACACATCTAACCACTGATTTTGTAAAAGCTGAAGATGATTTGTGTAATTATTGAAAGTTATGGTAAATAATTTTATCATCTTACCCAGCAATCACAACTGTTATTAATGTGTATTTCTATTGAACATATTTACCTTAATATAATTTTCTCTTAGTTAGCCTTTTATACAGCATCTCATTGGAATGGGAATCTAGAACAAAACAATACAACTCTGAATAATCATAATTATGTCAGCTTTACCCTAGATATTATTAAATGTTGCTTCAATAATAACTGATTTTTTTGACCAGTACTGAATATATTTAGATGTTATATCATACTGTTGCAATACTTTGGAGCTGATTGAGAAGAAAACTGACAGTCTTGTATCCATTATATATTTGCAGATGTTTTTACAGTGTAGAAAATACAACAAAGATCAGCATCCTTTAGCAAGGACCATCTGGAAAAAAAAAATAGAAGCAAACAGAGTCCCATAAAAAGATTATTCTCTGAAAATGAAAAAGGAGACAAAGGATGTTGCTCTGAATTGAAAGAAAGTCTATTTCATCTTAAAAAATAATCCTGAGGTGATATTACATATTGGTAAGTATGAACAAAGCAATAATTAGTCAGAACCATTAAAAGAAACAGTAAACAAGTCAATATGTAGGCAAGACAATCTGTAAGACATTCTTAGCTGCCATGTCAGCCCATTATAATAGAGTGTCCCAGATCTGACATAATGCTTGTGGCCCATGCCACAGATAAGAGGCTGAAGAATAAGTAGCCGTCATGTTTCCAACAGAAAATGCAATTTACCTAAACTCATGAAGAAAGACTAGCAGAGGTCAGCAACTGGTAGAGTCCAATGAGTAAGCAGTGGATTTTCTGATTTAGGTGACAGCATGCTATATCAAATGAAGAGTTCTGTACAGAACCAACAAATAGCTTTGTAAAGCAGTTACAAAACAAAACCCAAATACTAAATAAAACAAAACAAAGCAAGAGAAACATTTAGAGTTTCAGTAGTTGTGAATTACTCATTAGGGCAGTGAAAGAGATGGTTTTATAATGCCATCTTGAAAATAGGACTAACGTTGTAAGATCAGAAATATGAAAGATCATTGGCTGCTACCTAATATGACAATGTCAGATTCATAAAATCTTTTAGGAGTATCTAAGTATAGGTATGCACTTAGATAAATAGGACAGATAAGTATACATAGATAAATAGGACTCTAGAAAGCAAGGCTTATTAGAAGTAGATTATCCTTTCCTTTTATACTAGATTCTATATTGGATGTAAATGATATTGTAGCTGAAATTCGTGTTTATGTTCCTGTGAAAAACCTCCTTTTGTGTGAACCACTATCTTAAAATAAACTAATGTTTTTCTGGTTGCGTGTTGCTCAGCTTGTGCCACAAATAACTCCTTGTTGGACAGCCACCTGTCCTATGTGCTCACCGCAGTCCAGCAATTAAATCTGTGCTCTGGTATCCATACAGAGGGTTTTCCCTAAGTTTATAGTTTAATTTTTAAGGCATCTGCATTTTCCATGTTTAAGTTGGTTTGTGATCAATAAAATTTATTTAGGGAAAAAAAAAAGAAACAAGAAAAAACAGAAAGACAAAAAATGCTAGACAGCATTAAACATGATTTAAAGGAAGTGGAAGCTTTTATACTGTCACCATGAATAATAGAAATCCAGAGTGCTTGCACACTGCACAAATGTTCTTCCAGTAGATTTTCTAAACTGCAACCATATGCTTGCAATGCAAAAATATCACAGGGAGTACTGTCCTACTTATTACAGCAAAAACAGTGGGGTTTAGATCTTCTTAGTTAGGCAGCAATGTAATGTAGTTAAAAAAGCAAAGCATTCCCTAGAATATAATATCCTTGTAAAATTAAACAGTTGCATTGTTCTCTGACACCTCTGATGTATATTCTCCTTAGTAACAGGGACCCAAAGAGGCTCCTGTGGAGAATAAGGCATTACAGTGAAAATATGAAGCAACAGAAAAATGTGAAAATAAGCTTTCTCATTGCTGATCTCAAAGTGATGAGAAGAGAAAAATAATATGCGAAGATTGATTCCATGATTTTAAATACATAAAATTATGAAAGTCTTGTGTGCAGAGCAAGTGGGGAGATTATCGGAGAATGGTACAGTGACAGCTGTTTCAGCTTTATTATATGCAGAAGTAAACCTGTTGGCTTGTGAAATGCCCCTTTTGTATTTCTAGCACTAACTATCAGCAATTACAGTATGATACTAGAACATATGGCAGTGTAATTGAAGGTGTGGCAAGAAATCAGAGTTAGGCACTTAAGGCCATATGTTTGCCTCCACTAAGCAGAGTGGAGGAAAGCAGATGGGCACAAGTTGAAGTGAGGCACAAAGGGCTAGCACAGTCCACCCAGAAGGCAAAGGCAGCTCAGTCACACTTTGGTGAGCCTTTAGGAATGACCTGGAATAAATCTGAACAACAGAGAGCTCCACCACAGTGTATTTCTACAGATTATTCTCATGGACCAGTGATGGGTAAATAAGCCAGGGAAAATGTTGACAAGACAGCAAGTGGTCAGGACAACTGTGTAACATTTACAGGCCATGGGTTCCTCTCTCTCTACCCTCACATCAGACTGCCAGGACATGTATTTTCAACCAGTTGTTCAAATTTTACAGTTCTGTTCCTGTTTAGTTGTTTATCTTCCTTCTTCTTGGTCTCAGAAGATATTGCATTATTGTTTAAATCTAGCCATTCTCAGGATAGTTTTGGCAGCATTTTCACAGTGTGAAGATGAACCATTGCCTGATGCAATTAGCAATTTTCTTTCTTCTTTGCTTGTTTCTAAAATGGATATAAAGCCTACTTTCAAGTCAGAATGGTGAAAACTTGCACCAAATTTATATTAAACTTTTTACTAAACACACAGGTAAGAGACATTGGAAAGTGAATTTGAAATTATGTTTTTATTTCAGAGTGTTATTAAAACAGAAGTTAAAGAAGAATTTAAATGAAATCTGTTACTGTTTCCTTACTCAATAACCTCTTTCCTCCAAGAGTAGTCTTTGTTTGGGAGTACTCAATATGTGAACAATAAGTCAGTTTTTAGTCAGCAACTGATTTTCCATCATTATCTCTACCAAGTATTACTTGTTATCTGTGCTTTCAGAAAATCAATAGCACAATAACTATCCCCAGCATATTATTCACTATCATATACCCTATGTATTGAATCCTATACTAAGTTTTCATTATTGTGATTAACAATGGAAACAGTATGCTGGGGATTTTTTTCTATAGTAAGGACTAACTGTTTTCTGTGATGAAAACAAAAGGAATATTTTACTAGTGTCACTGAAGAAAATATTAAAAAACAATAAGAACATGATTTCAATGCTAAAATCTGAATTTCCATATTACCCTGCATCATGCAGCTACAGAAACCAGGCTATACTTTACCATGAAACAACCTTGCAAATAAGTAGTTAATGATTTATAAGACATGTAAAAATACACAAGCCAGAGAAAAAAAATACGATTTTGAATTCATAAACACCACTGTCGAATGGTCTGGGATTTTTTTGGGTTTTTTTTTTTTTTTTTTTTTTTCACATATCAGCACTATCTTGTTTCACTTAGTGTTAGACATGAAGAGCAGTGAGCTCGTTCTGCTTCAGCAGGGGGCAGCATGGTATGCAGTTTGCCACTCGGTGGTCAGGCTTGAGGCATTAACAACGTGATTTACTAATTAGTATGGAGCTTTGCTGGTTACAGACTGTTGTGTAAACTCTATTCCTATCAAAACAGGCACAGAAGTGCTAGTTCCGTGAACAATCTGCAGGACTTGGCATAGATACAAGACATCAGTAAAGTATCAAAGAGGAAAAAATTAATCATTATTCAAAAAGATTGTGGGATGTAGTGTAGGTTAGGACCTCATTTTTTAATCAGTCCTCAGTCATTAGTACATAAGTGCTTCAGATAATAAACATCAGATTCCTTCTAGTCTCCGTGATGAGCTTCAGACATGAGGCTGACGTGGTGATAAAATGACACTATTCTCTGCTTGCAAAGCTGTTCCAGGGTCTCTTTATTGTACAGTTTCCAGACCAAACGCTCACACTGAAATCAGTTTTGCTGAAGAATGATGCACCATTAAGCGTGGAGTCTGAATACAGGGGTTTGTGCTATACATTTGTACAATTGGGAAGATTTATATTTAGAATTGTTCCTCTGAAGGTCAAAACTGAACATAATTAACCCAAAAGTATTTTTTTCATAGATGTGCTGGTAGGATCGATACATTTGTTATGAAGGTGTGCTGGGCTCTTGCAGTATCCTGCATAATTGATTATACAGTTGATTTAAAGTGCTCTGATCCTACTGGGTTTTTTGTTTTGTTTTGTTTTGTTTTTATTTTTTAACTCAGTACCATGAATGAGCTGATTCCAGTTAGTGCTTAAGAATCTGTTTTACCATGTAATTTCCCTGACATTCTAAATAGACTGTTTTGTCCCTACTACAGTATAAATTAAGGACAGCAGAAGGAAAATTGATTATTAATTTCACTTAAAGCAGAAGAGCAGAATTAATGATATCACAGCTTTCTGATGAGGATGGGTAGTTTCTTAAACCAAATAGAAAAATAGCTCTAACTGTTAATCAATTACACCTGGATTAGGAGATATTACTCGCAATTAATGGTCATGTAGCATCAAAATCAATGAGGCTTGCCAAAGAAATAATGAGGCTCATAGCACTTCCACTGTGCAGCTACTGTAGCCGAATTATTGGATCAATAAAGAAAGTCCCTTACGGAAAGTGAGGAAGCCTAATTGCATGCTGAAAAATATTAGGCTAGAATATCCTGAAGAGAGAATGGCCAAAACATTCTTGAGCTCTACAGATTAATTAAGAATGTGTTTCTGCATAATTTTCATATTGCAAGGGGAAAGAAACATCCATTTTCTTTTTGGTTAATTAATTGTATTCAAAGTGGGTCATGTTACAATTTTGCATGATGTGAAATATGCAGATTTTCAAGATTTCAGTATTAAAGCAGGTGATACTCAGCAATTTTACCTTAAGAATCTGAGTTTCTGACTTGAAACTCAAAGCAAAAGTTGAGGGGGAGGGGAGAGTGTTTTACAAATCTACATGGATAAAAGTGAATAAAATATTTTTTGAGAACCTACAAAAGCCAAAGTCTACGTTTTGCATTTATTCTTGCTAACACATCACAAAATCAAAATAAGTGGCGCATTTATGGGTATTTATTTCAGTGTTTTCCATCATCAAAAAAGTCTCCTTGTACAGTAATCATCTATCTAAATGTTAGTTTTCTCTGTGGCTGGTTTGTGAGAGTTGTCTGTTTAATTTTCTGAAAATGGGGCTATCAGGGGAGATTTCACTTACAATAGTAGCAAATGTCAACAAAAAATGCAGCTTGAGTTTGTGAAAAATGGCAAACAAAGTGTTTGCAGGGGTGAAGGCACAGGTATTTGCATGCAGGGTCTGCATTCATGTGTTTTATTCATCCCTACCTACAATTCCCTGGTCATATGATAAGGGTGCCATGGAAAGCTGGAGGTTTAAGNAAAAAAAAAAAAAACCAAAACCTAGGAGGAAATTGCAGAGAAAAGGTCAAGTAAGTAACCCACAGAGAGTTATAAATGCTATGGATGAAAGCCACAGCAAACCCAGGTAGGAATCTGCAGGACTGGGATATGAGATGCTACAAAAAATGAAGGAGTCCCTTGGCCTAGTACTTATCTATTCTCAAGTGGATGGCATCCATTTCAGGGTCTGGATACAAAATCCAGCAGTGGGTAGTAATAAATGCACTGGCATACAAATAGATAAAGAAATGGTACTATGATAAACTAACACTTCTTGGTGTGATTAAATCTTACAGAGAAAATATTTAAACACTTCATGTTCTATGGCTCTAATGTCTAACACTTAAAATACTTTTCATTGTTTATCTTTACACTCATAGAACATGAAATCCAAGATTTCCTTAAAATTAATTGCTTTTTAAAACCAGTTTTCAAGAAGAACATATGTTAGGGTGTTACATTTTATTACATACCGGAGAAAGATTAAAATTGGTTTATTAGTTCTCTGAGCAGCATTTTCTTTGGTCTTGCAGAACCATTGATGTATTATACTGGTTTTATTTTGTTCAAAAATAATGTACAAATCTCAGAAACTTCAAGAGTTAAGTCTGACCTTTGTATAGTTACACCACCAGGGAAGTCAGGTATGTGTGAGCAGGAATAACTGGAATGTCCCATATGTATCAACACTAAGAATCTTTTTTTGAAATTTTTTGAAGTTAAAGAAACTGTGAAGCGCACAGTTCCTGAAACCATTCTTAGCTCAGTTGCACTTCTTCTCTCTTTCCTAACGAAATAATTGGTTCTCAATACACTTTTAGTAAGCTTTCTTCAACTTGAAATAATCGTTTGAGGGGGAAAAATATGGGTGAGGATGTATGTGTACATTTGTTACCAAACAAATTTTGTCTCCTGCAACTGCTGCATTTTATTCCCCTTTCTAAATCACTGCATACTGATGGGTTTTTTGGTGGTCCCAGTAAGAGTGGGAACCCAAACCCTTGAGCCCTTTGGAGGGGGTTCCCCTGCTGAGTTCTTTTCCAAGGATGAAGGATGAGCAGGACTCTATTTATATTCTTGGTCTTCAGGTTTTTGTTTATTCTTCTCTTAAGTTCAGCACACCATCTGCACACCAGACTTAGCATGAGAGAAGCAAGGCACAAAATGGACCCCAAACACCCAAACCAAGGCCTTTTAAAGCTGTTTAACCTAATTAACTTCTAACATGTACTTCGTTTTTACTTTTCTACCGATAACTTCTACTAATCTATACACGTAACTTCCACATTACTGCTTACTCTAACCAATAACTTTCTGCCACCAGTACTACAGAAAATGGAGCTGAGGAGGGACAAGAAGGAAGAAGGGACAACACCCAAAGTCCTCCATCTTGTCTCCTATTCACTCTCATACTAAAATCCTAAACCCCTAAATTCTTCACCCTGTGATAAACTACTACTACCACTTACTATGTTACTGTGTTTTAATGTAAAAAAAATAACATTTGTTTGTTCATTCAGTGAAAATTTTTCTGTGATTTTCCCATAGCATAGAAACCAGCTAACATTTTTAAAGTTTTGCCTACTAGAATAATATGTGCTTTTGAGGGGACAAAATTAATGCTTCTGCCCTAGTGTATTGTCCGTGTTCATCTTCTCTACTGGCAAATATCTTCTAAGTATTTGCTAAATTATATCAGGTTTGTCAAAGTGACTTAAAACTGACAAACTAATTGATTACTTCTCAGAGGAAACACTAGAGCAAAGCTTACAGTAAGTGAAAATTTTTCTTCTTTCACCATTGCAGGACTAAGTTTAAAATTTCCCTTACATAATACACTGGAAATACATCTCTGAGATAAAAAAATGTTCTCCAGGATTTTAATTTGGCAAGACAAAGGAGATGCAGCCTATTATGTTGTCTTCCCTGCCCCTTCTCATTATCCTTTTGCATGCTGTCACATATGTGTAGAATTTTCAGAGATTTTCTCAGGCAGCTTGCAGGGTCTTGATTTAGTGTTACATCCAGAATTTTAAAGGCTTATTTTTATTGGTTTTTTTGGAGCTTTTTTTTTAAACTTTCTTTTGTTTTCTCTGTCTATGGATTCAAACCAAGACACCTATCAACTGCCTAGTATCTAGACTTTGTCAAAGTTAAATTCATGATGAATATGTATACTTCTTAAGAGAAGTCAGGATAATCAGGGAAAGACTTCACAGATGGAGGATGAATTATCCAGGACATTTTAATAGACCCAGTATGTGGCACTGCACAGTACAAAAATGTGTAATGCATTCTCTAAAACAGCAGTCCCTGGCTGTATTTACATCTTATAATAGACATACATACTCTTTCATTAGGTTTCCAACCTTCTTTTCAATTCTACTCTTCTTCAGAGTAGCTTATGTATAGAGAGTATATTTTGTCTGGAGTTTGGTCTTCTGCTTAGTTTGGGAAGAGTCCCTTGTGTTTGTCTCTGCTTTTTTTCCTCAGCTTTTCTTCTAAAAAATTAACAGGGTAGCTTAAAATGTCTTTGATTTCAGAACACAACATATTTTTCAAAATTTTTTCTTCTTTTTTTTTTTTTTTTTTTGCTTCTTTATTTTTCTTTCAATATTGCATAGTTGATTCTGAGTTTCTTTATGTCCATTAGGGGACTTTCTGGTACACTTATAAATATTTTGAGCACAAATAAAATTTTGGCAAAGGCTGTCTTATTCACATCCATCAGTTCAGAACTTGATGTATCAGACTGTGTCCTATGCAGTATGAGTTGGTTAGACAGCTCTGAGATAATTTCAGCATGCTTTGGTTTATTAAAGACCTGTTCAGTTGTCCAGTCGGTTTGACAACTGTGTTCTTTCACACATGTAGGGGAAAGGGTGTACACAATGGTCAAACCTTTCTTTACAGACTGAGATGCCCATCTTAAATTCCCAGTATACTGTTGTCCACAAGAGTTATTGATAAAATCCTTTAATTGACTCTCCACTGACTGTAAGCTGGATGTGCAATAGACAAAATGCATCTCCCTCAACAAAATCTGAGGAAAACAATGTTGAATACGGCACCCATAACAAATAATAGACTGCTCTGCCAATAAAAGTAAAGGTAAAAGCATCTTCTGTCTCATCCGATGTTCATCATGTCACAACTTCTCATAATCCTGAGCTGATTATTCCTTTGAAGGAAAAGTTATGATTGCATCCATTGACTCAAGCAAACTCACTTTCTTTTTGTTGCTGAAGACATTAGCAAGTTATTGTTCAAAGGAATTTATAAAATTCATCAATTAGTGGTGTTATGTACACCAGTCTGTACAATCAAAACATTACAGATATTAAAGGGTGAAAAAAATATTAAATTAGAAAATGTTTCCATTCTCTGGCACTGAGAACACACACAGTGTATTCTTTGCAAAATACTTGCCATATATGCAAGTAGCTAAATGCTACATTTACCACTGTAGCTCTTCTTGAAGCATATAGGCACTGAAAAGATAAATTTAATTCACTTTGCTTCTATCACACTCCAGTACTAGATAAAAATGACATTTATTTTCAGTTATCAATAAGGCTAAAGAGTATGTTCATTTAGTCTAACAATTTGCATAAAATCCAAAGTAATACCTACATTGAATCTAACAATGTTTGTTTGAATAAGATCTCTTTCAGACAACCACTCTTTCAAAGAGTTTGAGCAGTGGTGATCCTACCTTTTATGGTGAGCTATTCTAACAGCTAATTATTCCCACTGTTAAAATTTGCACTTTTATTCCATTTTTCTTTGCTCAAGATGATGCTTGTTCAAGTTGTTATGCCTTTGTTTGCCAGATTAAAGATTGCTTGGGTTCTTTGTTGTTTGTGTACTTGATGTGGACTCCTGAGGGTGACATTCACAACTCCTCTGAAATTTCCCCACCTTGTGATCTACACCTACCTACTAAGCAAAGTCAAAGTGATATTAAAATAAAGGGGCAAAATGAAGCAAAGCAGGTATTCTCAACTAAATTAAGACTTGTTGATTTCATAGGACAGTCTTTTTTTTCTCTCTTGGGTGATCTCTCCCAGAAATTCTATTCATAATCTTTCTTATGTTATACTTCCTATATTTCAAAACCAGCTTCTTTTATAATTATTTTGATCTTAAAAATCTAAAAATGTAGAAATTTGTTGCCCTTGTGTGTGTTGTGGTCTAAGTGTAACTGTAAGTAATGTGTTCTAGTCACAAGTAAATTGTTAGAGGCAAAATATATCTGATTAACAAAATAACAAAATTGCAGACTTGTTCAAACCTTTTAGCCAAGGCTTTTCTCTCTAAGAAATGCATACTAGATTTCTCTGTGTTAGTGACTATCAGAAATGATGATGAATGAAAGAAAGTCAGAAGCCAGGAAAGTAAAACAGATAACCTTCATTATCTTGTTTTCTGAGGACACTGTTTAATAGCAGTAGAGCACTGTAGTGGTATTTCTGCTGTCTTTTCACCATCCATGATGCAAGTGTTATAAAAATCCAGAAATACATGCTGCTTCTAGGATTTCATATGGCCACTTCAGAAACTGACTTAATTTTGCTTGGTTGTATATGGTGATAAGAGGCAGATAATTGTAGAAGCAAATATATTCAATTGAAAACTTTTGGGCAGACAAATGAAATTTGGCTGTTTAAGAGCCAAGCTGTTTATCAGCAGCCCATTGTGGTGGGTGTGGCACAGCTCAAGTTGCACAGAGCTGATGTAGTTCAGAAGACAAAAGAGGCATAGCTACCCAAGTGCACTCCTCTTTGTGTGCTAAGAAAGCCACCTTCTTGCTTCTGTACGGTGTGCATACCCCCAGGGTTCCCAGAGTCTCCAGACACTATACTGTGTTCTCGGAGAGAAAACCACACTCCTCCTATCTCACAGGTTGCTAACAAGGGCTGTTCCACTGAGACAGTCAAACTGGGTAAGACTGTGTAAACATATAGCCCCATATAAAATAACTGATTCTTTGAAGACGTAACTTCCCCTCTAATTTGAAATAATGTATTGAAGTTCGTTGGTTTGTTGTGGATTTTTTCATTCTAGCACAGTAAGCAAGTATTTCAAGGTTCTTAAACTATGTTAAATTGGAGAAACTGATATATAAGCAATCACCAGATAAGCAGTAATACCTGTGAGCAGTATAAATGCTTTCCTCAGTCCAAAAATCCCTGAAAAACTGTTTCCATGTAAAATGTTTAACAGAAATGCACTGTAATGCAAAGGTATTTGTGAAAGTACTTGAAAGTTCTTTTTTACCTTATATAAGAAAAATTAAAATCACCTTTGAAGTTTTTTCTTGGGAATGCTTTCTTATTCTAAATTTGCATCATTATTGTAATCTGTGTTTATTTAATCAATGCATCTACACATTCTACACATTCAACCTCTATCCACCTCCTGAGCATGGTGAAGAGTATTTCTTTCATGTTTCTAAGGAGATTGTAAGACATATGGAATCCTCTGAGGCATTTTAATAATTTCACTTACCTTTTTTCTGAGAAACTAACATTTCTTTGAAGAGAATTTTTCCCCCTTATAAAACTTTGTCCTACTTCTTGGCAAAATATAAAGAATTGAAGAGGTTTTTTAACAAAAGACCCATCCTTTCAGAAGAAAAACATATGACACAAGGCTTTTTTTCTGTACTGCAGCTCATTTCTTTATGCTAGAATGAAAATTAAATTAAAGGAAGATCACTATAATCTTCTTCTAATAATAATTTTATAAAGCCCGTTGATTGTACAACATATGTAGCAAATTAAACACCTTGCAGTGATTAAGACAATGACATTATCTAAAGTGTTACTAAATGTTGGACCCCACAAAATGTGTTAACTGATAAACACAGCTGCATGAATTTCATAATCCTAAAATAGGTAGATTAGATAAAATATGTCTTGACCTCAGATGAAAAACTGCATTATATTTTTGAAGAACATTTGTCAGAAAATTTTGTTTTGAAACCTGGAAAAGTAAACCTTTATGTAATTTTTAAAAGTAAAAAAAGGAAAAAAAATGAGAAGGAATTTGGTGTACCAGAAAAACTACAGTATACAATAGTCTGGAGGGATGCATGGAGGACACAATGAGCACATTTCTTCTGTGAATGTCATGTTGTCTGCAATGCAAAACACATTTCTAAGAGGCAGGCATTCTCAATGATCTACCTTTAGGATGATGAGTGAACTGGCTGTCATTTTTTTCCATGTTTTTTAGGAGCATTTATCACTGCATAGGTAGAGAACTGCAAAGAAACACCTTTTCCAAACAATTTTACTAATTTTCTGAGTCTTACCATATCATCAAGCTAAAGTGCATTTTTTTTTGTACTAAAACCAACTTCAGATAATGAAAGCTGACAGAAAGTTCTTTGTTTTGACAAATACAGTATTTTAATTATTATGCCTACTAAACACCTCATTAGTTGTTACCAATTTGAGCAGAATAATCTAATCTAAAAGTTCTTTGTCTCAGTTCTGTAATGATGTAGCAACAGATATAATAGTCTAATGCCTTCTGTTTTCCCCTTTATGAAAGTTTATTTTTTCCTACAGGCACTGTTAGTCTTTTTACATCTGACTTTTGAACCCTGCTGAAAGGCACATAGACAGGACATGCTGCCTTGCTGGTTCTGTAAATATTTTACTAGGTTTTAGATCACACAAATGAAAAACCAACTTCTTAAGTCTCCTAAATAAGGCGTGTCCTAAGTAAGGCCTTCCATGCAGACCGAGAAGAAACTGGATTAAAGTGCAGCCACTACTAAATATTCATACAATGATTGTGGCAACATTCATTGCTTTAGGGTTGTTCTGAGTATCTTCTGATATAATTCCTCAAATCATACTGTTTACTGGGGACTGTCAGTGCATTATTTATTCTGTTTATTTCAGAAAGTTAGTTTAGACATAATAAAATAATTAATTCTTTCTGACTGTCTTTCAGTACAGTTACAGATATGCTCTTCTGTCATTGTTTTGATTTGTTAGTACATGCTGATAACACCACAACCTAAGGAGTCTACATGAAAATTAATTAGGCTGTTTTTTATGGGAGAGTACGTGAGGAGATAAATGGTTCATGATAAATGAACTCTCAGGCCACAGACTGGAGCATTTATTGATTCACAGGCCATTTATCCTGGAATTTACTCCCTAGCAAAAAGAATATTACTATAAACTTAAATAAAGGTTTTGAGTATTATGCTAACCTTTCACCAGACAGTAATAAGTGCCCTAACCAAACTCATTCTGCTTTGCTTCCCATTCATTTTGCTGTCATCATCAGCATTATTATCCACTACAGAGGCTCAGCAAATTTTAATGTGTTTATCTGGAATATAAAGTTGTAAGATCCAGCCTTCACACATTCTTTATATCCTCAAGGTGTCTAACAAAAAAATATACAAATCTTATATTAATTCATATCTCTGTATCCAAGTACATTTTAAATGGGGATCCCATTTCAGTCAGAAAAGCTACTATCTGTTGGGCTTTTTGAAGTATTGGTAGAGCTTATTATGCAATATCAGATTCAGTTTTAATATTTGATGTATAGGCTGATTAAATATTAGTTCCTCATATAGCTTCTAACACATATATGCACAGTTAATACCCAGCGTTTATGCTTATAAAATAGTTGAGACATAAGGGATTGTTTAACTCTATGGGGTTTTGTTGCCTTTGGCTAGTCTAGATGTACTTAATTATAAGGTCTAAATTCACTTGGGTTTTGTAAACCATTAAGGCACAAAAAGCAGAATAGTCACAGCAAGGTTTGCATTTAGAATATGTCTTAATTAAGGATAACACTCTTTTTTTTCTTCCTTGTTTTTTTCAACTCCTCCCCTCCAGGCTCTTTCTAGAGTTATGAACTTAATTGCCTGAGAGAAAAAATATTTTAAAAAGAAAGTAAGCCTTGGAAATATTTATCATTGGAGAGTACCTAATCTTTAAGGAGTTCCATCTTTAACATGGATTCACGTGGGACATGTGCATGAAAGTCAAATATCATGTTTCAGATACTTGGGTAAAAATAGTTGGCTCTCAAAGAATGGTGAAGTAGAGGGGAAAGGATGGCATCAGACATAAGGTTTCTGAATAGTGGTCAGCAGCCAGCCCTTTTCCACAGCACAGGTCCTGTGGGGGAGTATTTCTTATATTGTTCACTGCAAATCAGTTTAGACACTAGTTTTAGTTCTTAAGTTAAAGATTTTAAAGAATGCTTTATCTGGTTGTGCATGGTGTAGCAGTAGCTGATAGAGTGAGATAGAAAAGAAAAGTGACTTGGCTGATTTTGAAATTTGAGGGCTAGAAAGACAGGAGGAGGATCTCTAATAAATCATCTGAAATGGAAAAATATTCACTGCTCTTGCTGGCCCCAGAAAACCTGTCATTAATAGCACAGAAGGGCAAAGACATCTGACAGATGTTAAGGGCCCAGCGCTTCCTTGAAGAATTTTGCATAGGAAAATCTCAGTCTTAAAGAGGATAATATTTTTTCTAGAGTGATTCTCTCATACTTTTGGTTCTAGTAAAGCACAGTTACTTTGACTTGAAACAAGCCTTCCTTCCCTGAAAGGCTTGCCTAGGGTCCTCTTCCAAAGCAAAAGAGAATTTCAAAATCTGCTGAGCTCCAATACTGCGTACATTGTATAGAAGAGAGAGTACTCTACACATAAAAAATAAAGTGGTTCAGTAATGGGACACATCTTTTTTTATTGGCTATTCTTGTCCTTAGCCATTAGATTTTTATGCCTATTACAACCAAGATGTAATTATTATGGTGGATATTAGTTCATTATGTTAGCCACTGTCAGTCTGGGATCATCTGCCAATTCTGTGCTCAATTTAACCCAAAGGCTTGAATTTACTGATCTAGCCAGCAATATCTGGTTGGACTAAGAAGTCTAAGGTAGATAGATTTTAAATTTTCTTAGTGCTGTGTGTTAGGAGAGTAGTGTGCCTTAACCACATTGCTCTGAAAGACTTTGTTCTTTTGCTACTTTCTTTTAGTATTTATTTTGCCACTATTGCTTCAAGTTGTAGTGAATCCTTTTGAATTGAGACATGAGGTCCATTATACTTAGGAAGAATTTAAGAAAAATCAAGATTTGAAAAAGTGATGACATTTATTTATTCTAGAAATGACATGTGTGTTCTATTCATAATGACTTTAAATCACCCCTTCAGAAGTTTAATTCACCCCCATAAAAAACCCTCTAAGGATTCATTTAGTTAGGGAATAGTCCTTTGGTCTCTATGGCCATTACTTCCACAGAATGTTTAACGGCAGACCCTTGGTCTTACTGGTTAAGTCTGTAGATTGCTCATTGAACAGTTCCATCGAACATGCTGATGAATGTCTGTGTCACAGTGGTGTAAAAATGATGATTAGAGCACGCTGGTGGGAAATGGAGAGATTTATATCTATTGCGGGTAGAACTCGTTCTGAAGGTTAAAGGATTTGCTGTTGCTTTCTCAGCTGTGCTTTCAAGTAGATCAAGTGTAATCTAGATGCTATGCACATGAGGATCTGAATCATGTAAGAAAGGGAAATAGTTTATATAGAATTCTGAGGTAGGAGATAGCCAAAATAGAGCAGATCTAGAAAATTCCTGTTTGTTTGTTTGGTTGGTTGGTTGGTTTTTTTGCAACCTTCAGAATTTTAACATATAATGTATTTTATCATATGGGGTCATTATATTAAGAAACAGCAATTTAGGAAACTTAATAATCCTGAGCTAGTAATTAGATTTATCTGTCCTTTTAATGTAAAATTTACAGACAAAGATCACAAGGAAGGATTCATACAAAATATAACTATCAGAAAGAATATTTACCTTGTTCAAGCAAGTGTACTTAAAAACAACACCAAAGTAAATACAAAAATTAAATCAAACTCTTATCCTAAAAAAACCCCAACAACTAATCTTTCCTTATAAATGAAATTGCATATCTAGACTGCCAGGATCAATATAATGTAATTTGTATACTTACAACATAATTGTTAATAAACAAGTGTATCTTGTTCAATTAACTTCTGTAACTGATTTGAAGCACTATTTTGTGTTTTGATGTATGTATAATTTACTCATTTTTACTAGTGACATGGTTTTTGGATGGTAATACTTTTCAGACTAGGCACCAGCTGAAAAAAATTGAGAAGTAAAAGTAAGGAAACATTCCTAAAGTATATACTTAACCAATCAATTTTTTAAAATAAAAGATAACTGAAAATTTAGCAAGGTATAGAAGCAAAACTCAATGAAAATCTGAGACTAAAGCTTACAACAAACAACAACAACAAGACTAATTAATAAAACCATCTAGTTAGATAAATCCTCCTTGATTCTTTAATTAAACTCCTGTCTCTTTAAAGTCTTTACAGTGAAATTCCTTTAGGAATCTGTGAGCTTTTTGCTGAATTGAGCAGACAGCACTATACTTACAGAATGCCATAAAAAGTGCTGGAGAAATAGTATTGAGAATAGTACCTGCTGGAATTCTGCAAATTTTAGAGAGACAAGTAGCTAAAAAACCCTCATGTTTCAGAGGTAGAATGCCTCAAGAACAATAATTTAAGTAACTGTTTTGTTCAGAACAGCATCTGTTTCTTCATTGTGTGGACAGGATTGTTATCTCATTATTTTCTCCAGTAAGTATTTTCTGTGCAAAATAAATTCACTTAGGAATGCCCTGAAATATCCAGCCACATTTTGTGTGTTGTTACAACATTGTGGTTTGTGCTGACAGTTTTTCTCCTCGTCTTTTGAGTAACACTAAAGATCAAACTATAATCAGCTTTCAACTAAAAATGGGTTTTTGTGAAGTAAAATACTCTTGGCTAGATAATTGGAGATAACAATTTATACCTATTTTGGAGAGGCTGTTGTTATACATTCTCTTTTCTGTTTAAGGAAGAGAATGAAAGATTGTAGAGATAAGGAAAAGATTAAGTGAATATTTCAGCTATCTCTATATGAATCCCTCTCTCTTGACATTTAATGTTATTTAATGTTTAAAGTTTTTTTAATGTTATGCTATGGTTTTTTAATCAAATATAGGTTTCAATTGTATCACCTCACAGCTTCTATTTCACGAACTAACATTGTGATGGTGTGGGTAATGGCATTACACCTGAGTGAAAACTGCATAATCAGCAGGAATCCTTGTATCCATAAGACACAGGCAAAGCCACCTGAAGAGGTGAGAATGATGTTGTGATAGCAGAGCCAGTTAGCACAGAGCCTGTCAGGCGGGTTAGTGACCTGTTACACAGCAGCTGGTCCCCTTCCCATCATTTTCGACTGGAAGAACTAGAAGTATGGTATGCAGTTACAAGAGAACAAAACTAGTAGGACTGGGAAGGACTGCAGCTTTTGAAATCTGAAGAACTAGATCTGATCACAGTTTTAGACACACCTCAAAGAGACATTTTGTATCTGAATGTATTGGTTTGGCGGTGTTTTGGTTTTTGGTAGCAGAGGCCCAAAAGATGGCTCCTGTGGGAAGCTGCTGGAAGCTTCCCACTGTGTCCAGCAGAGGCAGTTCCAGATGGCTCTGAAGATGGACATGCTGCTGGCCAAAACTGGGCACATGAGAGAGGCTGGTAATGCCTCTGTGATAATATATATAGGAAGAAAATCAAAGTCACAAGGTTTTTGCTTCTAGTCAGAGAAGAGAAGGAGATGAGAACGTGTGAGGAAAACAACACAGCAACACCAAGGTCAGTGGAGAA
>VWZP01006060.1:0-14084 GCA_013396995.1 Dicaeum eximium
CAGGACGTGAATGACAACTCCCCGGCTTTCAGGAAGGCGGCTCTGAACCTCGACATCGGTGAATGGACACTTCCCGGTGCTCGGTTTCCATTGGAGCCTGCACGTGACGCAGACGCAGGAAGCAACTCGCTGCTGACTTACCAACTCACTAGCAACCCGTCCTTCAGTTTGGCCTTAAAGGAGAACCCCGGTGGAAGCACGCAGCCAGAATTGGTGCTGGACAGAGCGTTGGACCGAGAGAAGCAGAGCTCCTTTGAATTGGTGCTGATGGCATTGGACGGCGGGGACCCTACGAGGTCTGGGACTGTCAAGGTTCACATCAATGTGACAGACGCAAATGACAACTCGCCTGTGTTCAGAAAAGGTGTCTACCAGGCGTGCGTGGCGGAGAATCTGCCCGTGGGGTCCCTGGTGCTGAGGGTACAGGCCACGGATGCGGATGTAGGCTCCAACGGGCGAGTCTTCTACGCCTTCGGCAACATCCCGGACGACGTCCCTTTGTTGTTCACTGTCGACAGCGACAGCGGGGAGATCAGGACGGCGGGTCTCCTCGATTTTGAGGACAAAAGTAAATACATGTTCGGCGTGGAAGCGAGAGACGGCGGCGGGCTCACCAGTCACTGCGAAGTGCAGATCGACATCACCGACGAGAATGACAATGCGCCCGAGATCATCATTCTCTCTCTGTCGAGCTCCGTGCCCGAGGATGCCCCGACTGGCACAGTGGTGGCCCTGCTGAAAGTGCGGGACAGGGACTCTGGAGAGAACGGTCAGGTGTCGTGCGAGCTGTCGGGAGAGGCGCCGCTGTCGATCGTGGCGTCGTCGGGCGGCTCGTACAAGGTGGTGACGGCGAGCGCGCTGGACCGCGAGCAGGCGTCCGAGCACCGCGTGTCGGTGGTGGCCCGGGACCGGGGCAGGCCGGCGCTGTGGAGCAGCACGGAGCTGGTGCTGGAGGTGTCGGACGTGAACGACAACGCGCCGGTGTTCGAGGAGGCGGCGTACAGCGCGTACGTGGCGGAGAACAACGCGGCGGGCGCGCTGGTGCTGCGCGTGCAGGCGCGGGACGCGGACGCGGGCGCCAACGGGCGCGTGAGCTACTGGCTGGCGGGCGGCAGCGCGGGCGCGGCGGGCGCGGCGCCGCTCGTGTCGGTGGAGGCGCGGAGCGGCGCGCTGTACGCGCAGCGCTCCTTGGACTACGAGCAGTGCCGCGAGTTCGCGGTGGCGGTGCGGGCGCAGGACGGCGGCGCGCCGGCGCGCAGCTCCACGGCCACGGTGCGCGTCTTCGTGCTGGACCGCAACGACAACGCGCCGCGGGTGCTGTGGCCGGCGGCGGGAGGCGGAGCCGCGGCCCCGGGAGAGGCCCCGGCGGCGGGGGCGGCGCCGACTCCTTTCGAGGTGGTTCCGCGTTCGGCCGAGGCCGGCTACCTGGTGGCCAAGGTGGTGGCGGTGGACGCGGACGCGGGGCGCAACGCGTNGAGCTGCAGTTCTACCTGGTGCTGGCGCTGGCGCTGCTGTCGGCGCTCTTGGTGCTGAGCGTGGCGCTGGCCGTGCTGGCGCGGCTGCGCCGGGCCGGGCCGCCCGCCGTGCTGCGCTGCCTGGGCGCGCAGCGCTTCTCGGTGGCCGGCGCCGCCTTCCCGGCCGACTTCTGCGAGGGCACCTTGCCCTACTCCTACAACCTGTGCGTGGCGGCGCCGGCCCGCGCCGTGCCCGAGGCCGCTTGGCCGCCGCCGCCGGTGCCCATCCTGTCGGCGGAGGAGCTCCTGGGCGGGGATTCCTGCGAGAAGCCGAGCCCCAACAGCAGCGCCGTCGAGGGCATGGTCCCCGCCGACCCGGACGTACCGCAGGTCTGTAAGGTCTCGCGCTTATGCTGTTCAGAGTTAGTATTTCTAGGCCTTCTTCCTCGTTCCCTTCTCTCTCCCTCTGATGTGTCTTTTTGGAATCTCCGGGAGCTCTCACTCTCCTTCGGTGGTTACACTTTCTGGTTCCATTTAGGGACTTTGACTACCTTTCCAGTTTATCTTTGTGGCTGTGAATGCCATAAATTAATGGTGTTGGTGATTTTTCCTTCGATCCCTGTGTCCTCAAATTGATCAGGTTGAGCTCTTTGTCATCTGGGTGGTTAATGCTGTTTCGGTATAGCACTCCCAAAGAAACCGTTCCTTTGACTTCTTCAGTGACAAAGTTACCTATGGTTCCTGGCCCTCTTCACTTTATCCTCCCATGTTTTGCAGGTATGCTGCTGTAGAAATGGCAGCTTTACTGAGGGTGACTTATTTTTAAGGAATTATTTCTCAGATGCCAAATGGTTGGCAGCGCTGTTTCACAAGTAAATGTTGTGGATTCTTCCTCCCTACTGAATATTTCCAAGTTCGACTGTGTGTCCTTACATCTTTTGCAGATGGCTACTAAAGAAATGGCAGCATAAGTGGGACGTATAGATTATATCCTGGTGTAGTTGTTCCCTATGTTCGTGAAGTTTTTTTTCCTAATCTTTAGAATGAAATTGTAAGTTCCTTTTACAGAACACTGCTGTTTCATGGCGGACTTCTGTTGAAGGAATTCATGTTTGCAATAGGATTTTGTTTTCCCCCCTGAAATGTACGTATTTTTGCCATGAAAGATTGTTCCTTCATGTTGATGTAGGATATTGTCATGTTTTGGGGTTAGGTTTTCTCTGAACGGGGAGCCTAAGCGGGACAGGTTACTTATTCCAGGATTCCAGGCATTGTTTCTCTCTGCGGGTATTTTCCTTCTGCGTTTCTATTTTGTTTGTTCTTGGTTTGTTTTGGGGTTTTTTGTTTTGTTTTTCGTTTTGTTTTAATTTTCTCATCCTTTGTTGTAGTTTCTTGTACTGAAGGAAGCAGTGAAGGTGCAGAGTGGGATATCAAAAGAAAAAAATATAAAATTCACTGGTGTAAGCTCAGTGAGGAGATTCTTGGCGTTCTACTTGAACTGAGTCAAATATTAGAAGTGTTTTGAAACTCCTCTTTTGGTTCGTCACACATTCAGGTTCAACTGAGAATATTTGTCTACAAATATTGTCGGAATTTTTAAGAGTTGCTTTACTCCATAAAATGAAATGCTTCCTGATCTGTCTTTCCGGGAGCAATGTACTTGGATCCTGGTTTACAGTTGGGCAAAACCCCGTCGGTAAATGCTCTTGAGATGTTGGACTTCCAAAGGAAGTGCGTGGAGATCCCTGAAGAGGAAATTCCTCTTCCGTGTGCCTTCCTATCTTTTGGGGCGTTGAGCAAATGGTTAAACTAGGGGACGGATTTATTTTAATAGTCTAGTCATTATTTAGCTGGAGCTAAGCCATAGAATTGGATCTCGAAAAGCAGAAACCTCTGGTTTGTGCTTCAGAGCCTGTTTTCTATTTGCATGCCACTTGTCCGAAAGAGATATTTGCCTTATGCTGGGTTTTGGGTTTATTTTAGAATGGATTACCGACTTCCTGTGCATTGCTGGTGCTGCTCTCTAAGAAAGAAGTGTGTAATCGTGTGCTGTAGAATTTCAGGCTATAATGAGCAATTTGAAAGTGGTGGTTGGAGAATGTAAAACAATACAGGTTGATTCAGAGCATCTGACGATGTGCAGGTGCAAACTTACAAAGTCCGTAAGGAAGGTCAGTCCTTTAGAAATATTCATTTTGAGTGGGGATCGTCATCACTGCATTCTGGTATAGTGGGGTTTGGTAGACGAATGTCACTGATGACATTCCAGTAATGTATAAAAAGGTAGAGACAAAATAAATCAAGCAAGACAGCCGCAAAAGCTCTGCCTTTCGTATCAGCAATTGGGGTTTTGAACGAATAGGGTAATATTCTACACGCCATATCAAAGAACTTTGCCATAAACCAGCATTTCAAGAATATTTTTCCATGCGGTAAATACAGGGGAATGACAGGAGTTCTCTAATTGACGTCAGATCGCGATCAGCTAAAGGATCGAAGACGAGATCTGCTGGACAAAACCAGAAGGCACATAGTCCCCGCTAAATGGGCCCCCACGACTCAGTGACGACTGTGTCACCCCTGCGAGCTGTCTGCGTGCAAGGCAGGGCGGGCAGCGCTCGGCAGCGCTCGGTGCCTGCAGTGCCGGGAGGAGGCTGCGGGCGCCGCTGCTGACCGAGAGGAGCGAGAGGGAGCTCGGAGCGCTGCAGCCCCGCCCGCTGCGGACAGACGCGGTGCCTGGCTCGGCGGATCGGGGGTCTGCCGTTTTCCTCACGGTGCGGAGCCGTGGTGAAGCGAGGCAGAGAGACAGCCGGGAGCGCCGGGAACGGCGAGTCGGCTCCACATCTGCGGCGAGGAGCTGCAGGCCGTGTTGCTGTGCTGGCGGTGCCGCGGCGGAGATGTGCGCGGCGGGGAGGCGCTGGGGCCGGCGGCAGCGAGCTCTGCTCTGGGCCGTCCTGCTGGCAGCGTGGGAGGCGGCGTGGGGGCAGCTGCGCTACTCCGTGCCCGAGGAGATGCCCAAGGGCTCGTTCGTGGGAGACGTGGCCAAGGACCTGGGGCTGCAGCTGCCAGAGATCCGCGGTAATACTGTCCGCGTGGTCTCCAAGGGTGCGACACAGTATTTCACTGTGCACGGGAAGACGGGACATTTGGTGACGGCGGAGAGGATCGACAGAGAGCAGCTGTGCGAGAGTGTGCAGCAATGCGTGCTGCGCTGTGAGCTGATAGTGGAGGGACAGATGCAGGTTTATGGAATACAAGTGGAGATCACGGACATTAATGACAACGCGCCGAGCTTCCGAGAGGCAGAAACAGAGCTGAGAATGATAGAAACGACAGTTCCGGGGTCGCAGTTTCCCCTGCCAGACGCGAATGATCTTGATTCGGGCCGGAATTCCCTGCAGAGCTACGAGCTGAGCGGCGACGAGCACTTCTCGCTGGCCGTGCAGACGGGCCCCGGCGGCGATCAGCGTCCCGAGCTGGTGCTGGCGAAGGCGCTGGACCGGGAGGAGGCGGCGTTTCACGAGCTGGTGCTGAGGGCGAGTGACGGCGGCGATCCGGCCCGGACGGGCACGGCTCGGATCCGTGTGACAGTGCTGGACGCGAACGACAACGCGCCCGTGTTCAGCCAGGCGGAGTACACGGTGCGTGTGCCCGAGGACGTGCCCGTGGGCTCCACCCTGGTCACTGTCACGGCCACGGACGCAGACGAGGGGCTAAACGGGAAAATTAAATACTCGTTTAAGAAAATCACAGAGAAAGCCTTGCAGACTTTCCAGCTGGAAAGCGACACTGGAACAATCATCCTGCTGCAGAGCCTTGACTTCGAGGAACGAAACTCTTACAAACTAGAAGTGCAGGCACATGATGTGGGAGGCCTTTTTGACACAACAAAAGTCGTTGTCACAGTGGCAGACGTCAACGACAATGTGCCGGAGATTTCCGTGCGGTCGGCACTGAGCGAGATCTCGGAAGACGCGCCATCGGGAACGGTGGTGGCCCTGTTGCACGTGAGGGACATGGACTCCGGGGCTAACGGCCAGGTGCGCTGCTCGCTCGATGCGGGCGCCCCGTTCCGATTGGAGAAATCCTATGAAGACTACTACCGTGTGGTGACAGCGAGAGAGCTGGACCGGGAGCAGGTGTCGGAGTACAACGTGACGGTGCGGGCGGCCGATGGCGGGTCGCCGTCGCTGCAGAGCAGCGCGGTGCTGGCGCTGCGGGTGCTGGACGTGAACGACAACGCGCCGGTGTTCGCGGAGGAGCGCTACAGCGCGCGGCTGGCGGAGAACAACGCGGCGGGCGCGCTGGTGCTGACGGTGCGCGCGACGGACGCGGACTGGGGGCAGAACGCGCGCGTGCGGTACCGGCTGTCGGAGGGGCGGGTGCGGGGCGCGCCGCTGTCGTCGTACGTGTCGGTGCAGGCGGAGACGGGCGCGCTGTACGCGCTGCGCTCCTTCGACTACGAGGAGGTGCGCGAGCTGGAGCTGTGCGTGCGTGCGGAGGACGGCGGCGCGCCGGCGCTGAGCAGCAACGTGTCGGTGCGGCTGCTGATCGCGGACGAGAACGACAACGCGCCGCAGGTGCTGTACCCGCCGGCGGCTCCGGCGGCGGGCTCGGGCGCGGCGTGGTCGGGCGTGGAGCTGGCGCCGCGCGGCTCGGAGGCCGGCGCGCTGGTGGCCAAGGTGGTGGCGGTGGACGCGGACGCGGGTCAGAACGCGTGGCTGTCCTACGAGCTGGCCAAGGCCACGGAGCCGGGGCTGTTCCGCGTGGGGCTGCACAGCGGCGAGGTGCGCACGGCGCGCTCGCCGCTGGCCCGCGACGCGGCGCGCCAGAGCCTGGTGGTGCTGGTGAAGGACCACGGGCGGCCGGCGCTGTCGGCCACGGCCACGCTGAGCGTGGTGCTGGCCGAGAGCGTGGCCGAGCTGCTGGCCGAGCTGGGCAGCGCGGCCGACGAGGCGGCGGCGCCGGGCGAGCCGGCCGGCAGCCTGACGCGCTGGCTCGTGCTGGCCGTGGCCGCCGTGTCCTGCCTCTTCCTCGCCTTCCTGCTGCTGCTGCTGGCGCTGCGCCTGCGCCGCTGGCGCCGCCAGCACCTGCTGCCGCCCGACAGCGGCGCCTTGCGCGGCGTGCCCGTGTCGCACTTCGTGGGCATCGACGGCGTGCGCGCCTTCCTGCGCTCCTACTCGCACGACGTGTCGCTCACGGCCGACTCGCGCAAGAGCCAGCTGCGCTTCTCGGCCGCCAGCTGCTGCGACACCCTCCCGGCCCGGCCGCCGCCCGACGAGCCCGCGCCGCTGCTCGGGGACGAGGACCCTGCCGGCGCCCTCCCCGCGGATCCCACCCCTCCCTCGGTGAGTTCCTTGAACCATTCTGTTTCGGTGACGCTTCCCATTCCCTTTTCCTTGCTCTTTCAACCCACAGCCGGTGTAAAGAGATGTAAGTACCTTGTTTTTGTTCCCACTATTACACATAGAGGGGAATATGGGGCTGGGGTTGTGAGTGTGTTGCCGACTGGAGGCCCTCATGTGGTGTTTCTTACTCATTGCTGTGTTTTACTGTGGTTACTGCCCCGGTCTTTCCTGGAGTACAGCTTAATCTTTGGTTTTACAATCTTGATGTTTCTTCTTTGAAGTGCATGCGGCCAATCTGCTTGCATATCACGATGGTAAAACAAATGTCCACGTTTTGAAGGAGCTCTCCATCTGTATTACCAGGCAATGTGAGTCTCGTCTTTACTGAGGGAAGCAAGTATTGAGAGCATTAGGTTTCTCTTTGTGTTTCTTTGCAGGTTGATATGATGTATTTAACTAATAGGTAAATGATAAAGTTGTAAATATCACAATGCCAGCTTTAGGAGGAGGAAAAGGATTGTTCGTTCTTCTCTCCACGTCTGTTGCCATAACCTTGAAGAGTATGTGGTGATTAGTAGACTTCTGCAGGTGCTAACTTTCTGCATAGTTTCTTGGGGGATTTCCAACTATCGACCTTTATATCTGATATTATCTGATCAGATCTGTTGACATCCTTGCCGAGTAACCGTCGTGCTGAAGGTGTCTTTGAACTGATACTTTTTTTGTCTGGGTTTTTATCAGATCTGTATGTCTCTTATGAACTTGAGAACATTTTATGTTTCTTTGAGTAGTGTGAAAAGCAGAGAAATGTCTCTCATGCATTAATATTTTAAGCTTTGTTCTTATATAAGGAGAAAATGTGCACACAACTTTTTTATTGATGTCTGTTTGCAAATATGTCTGTTTACAAAGGCAGTTTTGATGTTGTGTCGTGTTTGGCAGGGTGAAAAATGGACAAGTGGGCTCATCAGTTTTCTTTCCTACTGCATGTTCTTCCCAGTGACTGGTGGTTGAATTCTGCCTTGCTTGTTACAATGCGGTAAAGGTGGGCCTGTTGTGTATCTGATAATGTGTCTGAACATGTTAGCAGAATCAGTCCTCTTGTTTATCACACATTCATGGTGAGCAGTCAGTGCAAGATCAGCCAGAGAGTGGCCTAAAGCAGAAAAAGAGAGGGTTGTATGTTCCACATGATTGGGTGTCTCTTCATGTCGTGGCAATTGCCAAGGCCTTATCACTTACACCAGGTGCCTTTTTCCTGCATCTGTAAAGGGGAGGCCAATCCTCTGATGAATTTATCTGCAAACAATACCCATGGAAGTGCAAATCTCTTTCAGAAATTCTGTGTCTAAGGACTGCTGCATGAGGCCTCATTTTTCCAGCTATATGTCCTTCTGTGCCTGGATGTAGAATTCCATGATGGTTGAATTATGTTTTTCTCGGCCTTAGTCAACCTTCAGATGTTATTATTGGCTCTTGGTTTTTATGAAGTAACAGTTGTTATGTCATGTAATGTGTGAGTAAAGGCTGTGAATGCAGAACAAGGAGGACAGAGGCTGGCGTCATACCAGGGAAAAAGGTGAATCAAGGCACTTTTAGCTGAGCAAGAATTTGACACTATGCCCAGTACCAAGGCCTGTGCCATCTTTTCTGCAATTCTTGTTTCTCTGTTTTTAAAGGCAGTGGTAGTTGTCTGATAATAGAGCATTTAGAGAGATGATGCATGGATATGTGCTGTGAATGAATGATTTACATTGCTTAGAGAATCACCATCAGAGATGTCAAATGTGGTTTTAATATGATTTTGTAGAATGTTGGGAATGTAAAGGATGAGAGGGTACTTCTGCTAGAAATTTACTTGTCATCTGAAGTATTTGCAAGAAACTTCCTCATTTAATCCTCTCTTATATCTGATAGAGCTTTTTCTGATAATGCTGGTCCTTGGATGCAGATATAAACTATGCCTTAGTTTTTCAGAGTCACAAATCTTCTGACATGCCCATGTGCTGACAAAGAATGGTGCTGTCTTTGAGTTGATTCCGAAGACTGAGACTTTAACTGAGCCACAGGTAGCTTATACCCACTAGAACATTTTATATTCTGATGCATGCATCTGTATTATGATCCTCATTCTCCATAACAGATGTTGTGGGAAATGTCTTTCAACAATGTCTGCCTTCAAAGGTAGCTCCCCTCCTGCATGACATTTGAGCAGGCCAAAGCCTTCTGTGTGCACAGAGACAGGACAGGTTTGCTTGGCTGTGGTTTGAAATGCCTTAAAGGGTGGTGGAAACATTCAGTTTCCCCTATTTGCTATATTAATCCCATTGTTGTGTTCCTTTGCATTTTCCATTTCTTCTTCTCCAAAGAAATTACTTGGAGATCTGTGTCTCTTGACACTAGCTACTCCTCCCTGTGTACCTGCTACATTTGACGCAGCCTGAAATGTTATACTATAATTTCTTCACTTCTGTGATCTTTTAATTCCATCCTTGTTGCTTCTCATGTTCTAAAACTGGGTCTCAGTTTGGCTGATAGATCTTGAAAAGGAGATCTGTTGAAATTAACGGGCTGGGGGAGTAGTTTCTATTCATACCTTGAAGGTGTTTAGTTGCCAAAACAAAGACTTTGATGTACTTCAGGCTTCATAAAATAGTGCTGAACTTCAGTGTCCACTTCTTTTTCACTTGCAGTTGACATAAGACCAATAGTTGGATTTGTCCATGGTGCAACTGAATACTGTGAATGCAGAGCAAGAGGCTGAATTCCTACTAGGAAATTAGGTGAATTAATGTGGCTTTGACTGAGGACTTGTTTGATTTCACGGTGTGCCATTTTTGTCTGTGATCCTGGTTTCCATGTTTTGAAAGGCAATGGTAGGCCTCTAATAACAGGATTTGTCCAATAGCTCTGCATTTAAGAAGGTTGATGCCTGGTTAGGTGTCATTCATTAATGATTTGGATTGTCTAAAGAATCTCTGTCAGAGGTATTATCAAAAGTGGATTAATATGATGTTGTGGAAGTGTGTCTTTAAAAAAGTTTGATGCATGTCAGGCTGCACTTCAGGAAGGCTTCAGATTAGACCCATCCAAAGATCTCTTCTTAGTAAAAGATCTCCTTGCCTTGAGGAGCAAGCATGAGAGGTGTCCCACACAATGGGAGATCATCACCACACAGCCATGCTGACTAGCAGGGAGATTTCAGCAAATAACTATGGCAGCTCCCATTGGCTTTACGGCATAAATTGTTTGCCTCAGAGTCAAATTGCATAAACCAAGAAAGAGTTGCATGAGACTTCTTGTACCCACAACTTTCTTTGTTTGATGGGGGAGTCTGGGAAAGGTCCCTTGCACATCACTGTGCTCCTTGGAGGGTTTCCTAGAGGAGCTCTTGCCCCAGCTTTGGCAAGTTTCTAATTCCTATGTGAAACCTCTTTTTCTAAATTATATCTCCCTGGAATGTTGCAATGGAGAGTTTGTTCAAAGTTGTAGTAACACTTTCTTTTAGGTGTTTTGTCCCGGAAGGTCATGCTTCTGTTTCCCTGGTTTTGGACAGTGCTTTTGCATTAGAAGTTGTGAGTGGAGATTTTTCAGGAAATACTTAAGTCAGTCACCTAAGACAAAATTCTACATGTGAAGATAAAGAAATATAGTGTAAAAGAGATACTGTTCAACTTTCTCACAAAACTTAGCTTGAGAAAGAGGCCCATGATAAAGCCTTTAAAGTCAGGACTTCTTCTCATGTGGTCCAGAGTAAGACCTCAGGGTTATCACTTGCAGCTGGAGACTTCAGTGACTTCCAGGTGCTCTCAGAAATGAATTTCTGTGGTCAAAGTGACAACTGAGTTGTCTTCCTGCTGAGTTTCTCTAAAAACACACTTAATGCATCCTTGCCTTGCTCATATAATTGTTTTCTTTCCCCTTTCCATATGGATGTTTAATTATAAGTAGTGGCAAAATTTCATTTACCAAAGCCTTGTTCTTTAGTGTCTGTTTGGTCATGCTGTAGCTGGTGAGGAAGGCAGGAGATGTGAGTGGCTGACCTTTGAGTTCTAGCTCTGAGTGAACAGATGTAAACAAGTCCTAGAGTAAGTCACAGTTTTGTGGAACAGTGTGTGTGATAAAAGAGGGGAAGAGATTCCCCTAAGTGAATAGTTTGATGACCATGTCACTGCTGGATGACCACTCCTCTTTTCGTTTGTCCATTAATCATTCCTCTGCTTTTGAATAATTATAATTCTTCTCAGAATGGTGATGATCAGACAACTGTATTACCTTTATGTGCATGATCACAATGCATTATCTTCTCATGAGGTATATTCTTGTTAATGATGAGGTCATAAACAAACCTGAAATTTAAATAGGGTTTTTGAGAAATGAGAATGATGGCATATGGGTAAAATAATTTATAAATGGGTGGAATAGTTTATGACTACTGAGGAATTTTTTGGAAGCATTTCCAAAAACAGAACCCACTACTATATAGTCCAAAGTAAGACTTCACAATTTCACTTGCTCGTTCAGATACTGCTGCCTTTCAGGTGCATTGTGAAACCCTTGTTTTAAGGCAGAGATATGAGAATGCACTTGTGTATTCCAGCAGTCCACTATTTCCCTCAGAAAGTCCAGTCACAGATTTTGGTTTTGTTTCTAAATACTCAGAAATGAGGGAGTGATTTGTGCTTCTGCTTTGCAAAAAAGACCTTCTGAAGAGCACTGGAACAGAGCCCCACCCATTGCTGACTCCAAGTGGGTAACAAGCATAAAAAATATCAAGGAGCATAATTCCATAGCAACAGTCACCTCTGGACCCCTTCTGCCAAGCTCCAGAGCCTAGTACAGATTGCAGAGTAAAGATGGACAGTCCCACCAACCTGGAGATTGTTCTTATTTCTTGGGGATTGCAGGACTACAATCTCCTCTGTGTGATTTCCCACGTTGTGCAGACCTGGATTTCTCACAGTAAGGAATAATCAGCCCCATGTGGGGCAGTGGGAGGTTTTTAGGTTGGCTTCTTTGGGTTAGCAAGTGCCAGGAAGCATTGTTGTTCTGAAAAAAACAATATCTGAGGCTTGATAAAGTCACCCAGTACAGTTAAAAGACACCTAGTAACCCTCTGAAATCAGTGTAATCTTCTGCCTATGGGCTTCAGTGAGTTTCCAGGTTCTCTGGGCATGAGTTCTTAAGGGAGAGTTGTGGCAAAGAAACTGAAAATCATAGGCCCAAGATATCTTCAATATGGTCATATGGAGTTTGGGATCTGTGTAGGAATCATCGGAAATCACTGTAAAATTTTCAGTTGATCATGCTGTTGTTAGATAGTCTGACCAGATGATAGGACCTTTGTCTAGAAGCTCCCCAAATCAAAGCAGGGGAAATATTGTAACAATTCTTATGACAGGCCCTGAAGTTTCAAGCGTCCACCAAGAGCACTGAGGGTTTCTCCACATTAAAGAGCAGCGCGTGCCAGGATGTTCACAGTGCAGAGCCTGCACGGCCCAGCGCTTTCTGTTCCTCTGGCAGGTATATACAGTGGCACAGGTCTGAGTGCAGGTCCAGTACCTTTCAACTTAACATCTCTCCCTCAGTGTTAATTGCTGTCCAGAATCAGAACCAGGCCTGAGCATTTCAGAGTAATGTGAACTCATTTGTGGGGCTCAGTGTCACCTGTGGGCAGGAAGGTAAAATATCAGGAAAGATTTAAAAGATTTGCAATTTTGGCATGAAGAGATAGACAGGGTTTGAAAAAGAGATGTAACTGGATTGCGCAAATTTACATTTTGTCTGTCTCGTTGCAAATACACACGGGGTAGTACCCATAAGTGCGGTAGGGAAACCTTACACACCCTGGAAATGAACTTTCACAAGGCGGCTGCAGTGTCGCGGCGGCGCCTCCGAGTGTCGCTGTTGGCCGCCTTGGAGCGGCGCTGGAGCCGCCGCCGCCGCCGCAGCGTCCTGGCCCCGCAGGCTGCTCGCTCGCCCGGCGCCGGCCAGAGCGGCAGCGGCACCGCCAGCAGCAGCAGCAGCAGCGGCGGCGAGAGACGGCACGAGCGGCCTGGCAGGGCTGCGGCGGCCCCTGCGCTGTGTGGCGAGAGCGGCTGGAAGGGAGTCCGGGCAGCGGCAGGAGGCAGGAGCGCGGCGAGCGGCGGCGGCAGAGAATGGCGGTGAGGCGGCGGCAGAGGCGCGGGCCGGGCGGCGGGCGAGCGCTGCTGGCCGCGGTGCTGCTGTGCCTGTGGTGGCGGGCGGCGGCCGAGCGGGTCCGCTACGCCATCCCCGAGGAGCTGGGCAGAGGCTCGCTCGTGGGGCCGCTGGCGCGGGACCTGGGACTCAGCGCGGACGAGCTGCCGGCGCGCAAGCTGCGGCTGAGCGAGGAGAAGCAATACTTCACGGTGAATGAGGAGAACGGGAACCTGTACGTGAATGAGAGGCTGGACCGGGAGGAGATGTGCGGCGAGTCGGCGACCTGCTCCGTCAGCTTCGAGGCGCTGGTGCACAACCCGCTGAACATTTTCCATGTCGAAGTGGCCATTCAGGACGTGAATGACAATTCCCCGGCTTTCAGCAAAGCTGCTCTTGACCTCGAGATCGGTGAATGGACCCTTCCCGGTGCTCGTTTTTCGCTGGAGGCGGCACGAGACCCTGACGTGGGAACAAACTCGCTGCTGACTTACCATCTCACCAACACCCCGTCTTTCAGTTTGGCCTTAAAGGACAGCCCTGAGGGGAGCAAGCAGCCGGAGTTAGTGGTGGAGAGAGCGTTGGACCGGGAGAAGCAGAGCTCCTTTAAGCTGGTGCTTACAGCGGTCGATGGCGGGGACCCCGCGAGGTCTGGGACTGTCAATGTTCATATCAACGTGACAGATTTAAATGACAACCCGCCCGTGTTCAGCAAAAGCGTCTACGAGTCTAGAGCACCAGAGAATCTGCCAGCGGGGTCCCTGGTGCTGAGGGTGCAGGCCACTGATGCAGACGCGGGCACCAACGGGCGCGTCTCCTACTCCTTCAGCACCGTCTCGGATGGAGTCCGCTTATTGTTTACTGTCGACAGCGAGAGTGGTGAGGTCAGGACGGCAGGTCTCCTCGATTTCGAGGAGAAGAGTAAATACATCTTCGGCCTGGAGGCGAGGGATGGTGGAGGTTTGGTGTCACACTGTAAAGTGCAGATAGACATCACCGACGAAAACGATAACGCGCCAGAGATCACTCTGCTGTCGTTATCGAGCCCAGTACCCGAGGACGCTCCTATTGGCACCGTGGTTGCCCTGCTGAAAGTGCGGGATAG
>VWZP01006067.1:0-18797 GCA_013396995.1 Dicaeum eximium
ACAGAAAGAGTGATCAAATACTGAATTGATCTGCCCAGAGAGGTGGTGGAGTCACCATCCCTGGACGTATTTAAAAAAAGACTGGATGTGGCACTGGGTGCCATGGTTTATTTGAGGTGTTAGGGCTGGGTTGGACTTGATGATCTTGAAGGTCTCTTCCAACTTTGTGATTCTGTGATTCTGTGAAAAATGGAAGCAAGCTTGGGTGGTGGATAGAGGAAATACATTTTTATCTTTGGCACAGAGCCACATAGGAGCTTAAAGAGCATTTGATTGAGGCATTTGACTAAAATGCAAAGAACAGAGTGGGATCTGGGTAGGCAGCTGAGCAAGGCATAAGTTCATGAGCATATGAATCACTGATGAGAGGAAGATGGTTTTCTGCAATTTTTTTCTCAGCTGAGGTCTTTGGCAGCATGTGTGGAAAGGAGAGGGAACTGCATTCAAAGCAGTAGCTAATTAACGCAGGCTGAGCAGCTGGGGACAAAAAGAGGAGGAAAATGATCGCCTGTTTGTGAGTCACTTTAAAGTTGTATCATATAAAAGCATGTAAGAGCTGTGTTATTGATTGCCTGCTTCACTGGAAGATGGAAACCGGTCTTCTTCTTTGAGATTCTTTATCTTCAATTTCATTCTTGCTTCTTGTCAATTGAAAAACCAGTCAAGTTTTTTGTCTTTTTGTCTTTTGTTCAATAACAAATCCACAGCTGGAAGAAGGTATTTGGTCCTGTGTATTTCCACCTCCCTCAAGTTAAACAAGAAAAGCAAATTCAGTCAATTTAAAGCATCTAATTAGACTGAAGTGTTGAAACAGGAGGAAAACTTTTGTGCCACACAAGTCAGCAGATTGTTTCCCTGATGCTTTGTGTCCTGAGACTTCACCTATGTAAGGAGTAAAGTACAGTGTTTGAGTAGGGTAAATTATTGTGAGGCAATATTTTTGGAGCTCTTGCTGAACCCTGAATGGCACATATAAAAAGCTGCTGCAGGAAACAATCTCCAATAAAAGTACTTGCCCAACAGGCCTCATATATGTATTATTTGCCTTAGGGCAGCCCAACAAGAGGATTTACATAGCTGTGGCATGGATTCTGTCAGAACTAGAGAAGCCTAACTGTGTTCTCTGGTACTACCCTAAGATTTGTGCTGTAAATACATCTGTGCAGGGCCAGTCCCAAGTCTGATAAATCCTGAAACAGCATCACAGACTTATCCTAAATCCATGTCTAGCTCATCTTTGGGCTGCAGCCCAGCACTAAATAGTAGACTGCTCATTTTCTCTCACTAAAAGGAGCGTCTTCTAGAAAAAAAACCCCCTTTGCCAGAAAATTATGTCATTTTGGTTTATCTTTGTGTCCTTTGCCTTCCTTTCTCTGAGTTTATCTTGACTTTCTTTTTACAGTAGTTCCCATGGCATTAGTCTGCTGTAAATTCAGCTAGTGTTCATAATTATCTTTGGAAAACACACAGGCATAAATAGCTACCAAGAATATCTTATTTGTTTGTTTTCATTATAAAATTCATAAGAGAGACTAGCACTGTCAGTACCTCAGACTGATGGGTTTGAGGAAGGCCTCCCTGGAGATAACCAAAATTGTCCATGTGTCAGTGAAATGAAATAAAGGGCACCTGCTGACTTCTATTTTATCATTGCAGGCCCTTCTGACTAACAGCTGGACTTTTGCTGACAAGAAAAAGTCTTACTCAGGCTATATTTGTCATTTGGTTGTATTTTGGAACAGTATTAAATATATAATTTTTTTCATTTCTTTCCTTCATGGCAACGCATCTAAGATATGGATTCTCTGCTGATATGAAGGGACATAATCACACCAGGGCAGAATTTAGCTGCAAGTGTGCAGGTCTTATGTCTGTCTGACAACAAACCCAGTGCCAATTGTCAGGTGAGGCTGTTCTCAAATCTGTTCCCTTCCTCCAACACGGACCCTAGTACACGACACAGGAACACACATATTTTAAATATCTGAGAACTGGCATTCAAACATTGTTGGTGATACTAGAGAGTCCCTTATGACAGAATCCTCAAGGCGGGAAGAGACCTTCAAGATCTAGTCCAACCATTAACCTTCCCCAGCCACAGTCACCCCTAAACTGTAATCCCAAACAGCACAGCTAGAGGCCTCTTGAACTCTTCCAGAGACCGTGACCCCACTGCCTCCCTGGGCAGCTCATTCCAATGCCTGACCATTCTTTCAGTGAAAAAAACTCTGTGCCCAGGTCCTGACTGCTTTCACTGTCAGAAAGAGCCCGTGCCAAGTGTTTTGAGATCAGGGGAGGGCAATGAATAAACCAGCATGGATCATGATTACAAATGTGTTTCCTCTCAGTTCCCCAGGTAAAGATAAGAGCTTGGAGATGGTTCCTGGGTCACTGTGGCTCAGCAGCATTTCCATGTGGGTTTGGATCTCTGTGCACAGTAACAATTTGATTAACTTGGCAGTGATGACAGCTAGAATTGAACCCTTGGTGAAGTCTTCACATCTTCCTCATCAATGTATTGATAATAAATCAGTACATTGACAACTCTTTAAATAGATCAGATTTATTAGACGTTAATAAAGCAGACAGGGAAACCTGTAGATCCAGCAGTTCATATACGGCCCAGATTAACAATGAACATAAAGTCGCATCCTCAGGAGCTGCACCACTTACAGAAAGTGGAGGGGAAAGGGAGAAAGCTTAAATTCCACAAGAAGCAACTTAATATACAAGTCATAGTTACAGATAAATCCCGCAGCCCCTTCTTAACTGAACCAATGTTTAAGATTTTAAGAACTGCCCCAAGCTTCAAGGTATGTCTGCATCAAATGGGAAAGACAAGGACAGAATGACTGTATGTGCTGACTATAAAAAAATGTTTGTTTCTGATAGTAAAGAAATAAAAAAAATTTCTCCTTCCTCTTCTATAACCTAATGATCAGTGTAACTTAAAGTTGCTCTGCCTGAGTCCAAGAGCTGTTTATTTTCAGATACATTTTCAAAACAAAAGGCAGAAAAAAACCAAACTTTAGTAACAAAGTTGGTATACCGCGACCATTTATAAATAAGAGAAATATTATATATATATATATATATATGCATAACATTACCTGGTATTTAAGGATACATGTTGTGTTAAAATAGCATTCTTGACCCTTTGTTGCTGCTCATTTAGTCGCAAAAAATTAGAATACATCTATTTGATGCTGAAGTTAATATATATATCATAACTTAAAAATAGACAACAGACATGAGGAATAAGAAAAATGTACCCCCAGAAAATTAAATAGGTATTTTTACATTCCTCTTAAAATAGGCAATGGCTACATTTTAATTATAGATTTAATTATGCAGTGTCTTTAGTTAAAATTTATGTAACTTTGCATCATACCTAATAATGTTCCTGTGTGTTTTACAGTATGAGAAAATACCACATATTCTCTGTATTTCCTTAGTATAGGAAATATTGCAAAAACATAAATGTGTGCAAAGATGGGATACAGAGATTCTAACTGTGATGAAACTCTGGCCTAAATGGTACAGGCCAGGATATGTGTTGGATAATATCAAATGGCACTATATGAGAAATTTTTAAGCAGGAAATTCAAATTTTTCCCCCAAATCTGATCGCAGCTTTTGCCTGAGTTAAAAAACAAAAAAATCCTGTATGAAAACTCTGCATGCTATGACTTGCCAATATGTCACTTACTTTTCTTTGAAAGCGAGATTCTGCTCCAGAACTCTGACCTGGTGTAAGTGCATTTTATTTTGCTTCACCACTTCGTTACATCGGCTGTGGGTTTGGGGTTTGAAACACACCTGAGCTGCTGCGGGAGCTGGGGTTGAGGAGGGCTGAGCTCTGTTGTCACCACACGGTGAGGTCCGGCCGCACACTCTGGAAGTCACTGACAGTGAAGGAGCGGGAGCGCCGGCGGAGCAGGGCCCGGGCGGGAGGCCGGCCCTGCAGCAGGCTCAGGTAGGGAGCGGATCTCAGGAAGCGGGGGTAGCTGTCCTGCTCCATCAGCCGGTACACTGTGCTCTGCGCCGCGTCGAAGGTGCTGCGCAGGGGCTGCCCCATGCTCTGGCTTGTGACTGCCTTGGTGTGAAAGTCCAGATTCACCTGGAGGATGAGGAAAAAGGTATTTGTTTAATGTATGTTCATGCATATCCAGTGTTATTATCAATGGCACTGATACTGTACACTGGGGAGAGACTTTTCTGGTAAGATTGATGCCTTAAGTTTTAGCTTTCATATTTTCCAGATTCTATATTGCATTAGTTTATAACTCCGAACTTCATATAAAGTATTAGCAAGTTCTCTTCACAACTTAATTAGACAAAACAATCCTTTTCCAGCTCAAGAAGCAAGGACACCGTTGCAGCCTCAGGCCCAAAAAGTGTAAACAATGGTGAATTGAGGAGAGCAAACTGGGAGGATGTGACTTCATAACCTGAAGCTGTGATTGGACAATTAACCCCAATATGAAAATGGACCAAAACTTATAAAAGTCTGAAAACTCATGACTGGTCATCCATCTTGGGTAGAGCCATGGCTGTGCTCTTGTACTGCCCAAGGTATCCTTTTGAAGGCATTTTAATAAATCCCTACTTTACTCCTTTAACACTGTTTAGACTTTGGTCTAGGTAGCATCTCAAGGCATCAAGAGGACCTTGAATCCCCCATACAACAGGATATTAACACCACAGAATTGGTGTGTTCACCTTCAGTGGTGGCTCTCAGAAAGTGTCTGCAAACATATCATTGGTACCATGGAAAAGTGGTGAAACAGAAGAAAAACTGATATTTGCCTAAAAGTAACTTTCTAACAGTGATTGCTGTATAGTTGCAGGTTCCCAGCTTTGCAGTACCAGACTATTACAGATCTCCCCTGCTCTCATTTAGGATTAAAGTAGAACTTGTTCTAATGAGATGACATTAGTGAATAATTAAAATTTCTGGTTTCTGCTTACTTTGGGTAGTAGGAAGGTGAGAAATTTCTAATAATTTTTTTTTTAATTTAAATGGGTCTCTGAAGGCTTTAGATTGGGAAAGAATATCAAAATCACTATTTACTCCATGTGCTGCTGCATTCACCCTGGGAAATATTTAATAGTATAAGAATTTTAATTAAGTGACAGGCACTGATTCAAGCATGTTATTTTGAAAAATAAGATTAAATATGTAAAAACTGTTGACCCAGTCAGAAAGTGACTTCTATGATGTTTTTCTTTTTCTCCCTGAGAGGCACCTGTCATTTTCATACAACTAGTTGGAACAAATAGTCTAGATCTAAGAGTTGAAGGGCAATTAGTGATCAGAGAAGGGTCCACTCATCCAAAATTTTATGGTCCCATCAACCTATAGGGTCAGAAATTTGTGTGTAAAAGAGTTCTGCTGGACAAGGAGTCAGAGGAGGTGTGCAAGTTCCAGAGCTGTGTGGTCTCAGCTGAACCCATGGGAGGAAGTCACACCAAAGCCAAGTGTCCAAGGTGAACCACAGCACCCGTGCTGCCTGCACCAAACTCACATATGGCAGAGAAAGAAATGGTTAGATTACTATGACTTCCCTGTCCTGTCCTCTCCTCAGCTTTCTCCTGCTCATCTCTTTTCTTCCATCAGTCTCAAGCATTGACAGTGTCAGCGCTTGTGGACATAAGTCCTTAAAAGTGGGCATTCCCTAGGAAAAGCAGATCTGAATCCTTATGCAATGTATGGGAATTGCAGGTGGAAACTGCTCTGCTTTGCAATCCTTTCACTAAAATGAGAATTACACCTTTTTCACCCCCATTACAAGGAAGCAGAAGTTAGTGTTTAACTTCTGCTGTTCTGTCAAATAAAAAAATACAGGCATAGTGACATATTTGATCTGCTCAAATGTGATAAATTACAGAAAGCTGTAAGTCAAAAAGACCTGTTCCAGAGTCTGCTTGTGATTTCTGAAGAGCTGATGATCTCTCAACCTGTTCATCTCCTTCTTAGGACAGGCAAAAAAATATTTATTTTGTTCATTTATGAACACTTTCTAACACACTGCAGTAAAATGAAGAAGTTGGAAATATGAAAGCTTTTTTCATTCTTAGGATACTAAAAAAAGGCCTTAGTGTTGGTGAAGATTGTCGTATCAACATCATTGACAGTAACACACCAAGGATATACAATTGGAGGTGGAGGGGTGGAAAAGGGAGAGGGAGTCAAACAAGACATGTCCATGCTCCTTCCAGAGATTTGACTTTTATGAAAGTCTTATGTCAGGGGACTGCAGGATTAGCCCCTGAAACTGCTTCTGGGCATGCACTTCTTAAAAGAAGGTTTCACCAGATGCAGTTGAGTCAATTAAACACTGTATAATGTATAATGAGGAAGGTCTTTACCTCTTTTGGAGCATCTTTCTGTATGAATGTTTCAAAAATGGTCTTGGCTTTGGGCAGAAGTTCATGTGCACTTTTGCTTTTCTTGTAATCCTCACAGGCTATCCAGAACTCGATGTTCTCCTCACTGAACTCAGTTTTCAGAAACTTTGTGAAGGCATCCAGCCCAGCTACAAAGGGGAAAGTTGAATTGCATTAAAAATATATCCTTATCAGACAGTTACTCTTTCAAAGAGTCTGTGCAAGGTAGTAAAACATGTTTTGCTCCCTTGGAATAATACCATATTAGAGATAATTACCTTAAAATACATAAATGTTTTTAAATAAGTGCAGTTTCTTCATTATGATCCTGCAACTCTCCTGACAGAATTCTCAGCATCAGTAAAAAATTGCTACAAAGATCTCATAAATTTAGAAAAAATATTAAGCAAAACATGTGGGAGTATGTGGAAGTGGTGGACTTTATTCCAGCTGAATATCTATTCAAGTTGATCAAAAGACTATTTGAATATTTGCTTATAAGTAAACTACTCTTCAGCAGCAATTTAATATAACTGGCTTTCAGCATCTCTATCATTTGCTTTATTGTGCTGTTGTTATGCTGAGGATTTTTTCTTTCCCAAGTATACTTCAGCTGTGGAGGTAATGCAATTGTGTGGATGTAAACTGCTCAATGAACAGATTTGAAAAGCTCACAGTGTCCAGCGCTATAGCTGAAACATACGTGTGCCCCTCCAAAATGAATGCAGGAGCATGTGTGCATTTGATTATTATGGGAGTAGCAGGGCTTCTCAAATGATGGCCAGCTTGGATCCAGTCACTGGCTTAGAAACAAACTCTGTCAGGAGTGACAAAGTCTTTTCTTAAGTACATGGAGCATATGCAGTCAGGAATATTTGAGCAATATTCAGATTAAATGTTCCTGTTTAGTGAAGGGACTCTTTGCTGTCTGCTATATTACTTTGTTCAATAAAACACCAAACACAAAAATTATTTTAAAGTATTTTCACAAGTTGACAGCAAGCTATAGCCTAAGAAGACAAGGAGAGCAGGAAACATCTGCTGCCATAAATGACCCATCATACCTAGTTTAGGTAACTGCCATGTCTATTCAAGGGAATAACTGAATTTTATAATTTTTCCATCCTTTACCATCAATTTTCCATCCTAACAGTCTGCACAGAGAGAGAAAAAACTACTGACCTTTCTCAGAAAGCAGTTTGTCAAAAGACTCCCCCCATTTCTCTGCTTCCTCAGGAGACACACTGCTTAAGAAACAGAAAGGAGTTTTAAAGAATTGTTCATATTGTTCATTTAGGAAGCTGTGTAACACACATCATCTGTTATCATTGTGGCTCAGGACTGTTTGACAAAGCCTTTGATTAGATCACTTCACTAAGGGAGATCATTCTCTTAGGGACTTCAGGAATATTTGCTTTAACTCTTTCCTGACATTTTTTCCTGCAGAGTTATACTTATTTTCTCTTTCTATAAAAACATCAGAGCAGAGGTTTTTTGCTGTGGTATTTCTGTTGTCCTACTAATCTTTTAGGGAATTGAGACCATGTAGCATGGTAAAACTCATAAGGCAGCAGGTCTTGTCAGCTATTTAAACTCTGAGATAGTCATACAGAGATGTGGTTTTGAATATGCTCACTCTGAGGCTGTTACCACAGTTTGCTTTTAATGAAATATGCATAATTCTGTAGCCTGAAGACAAAATTGTATAAATATGGTTTAGGTGTCAGTCTTACAGGGCAATAGCACATGTAGTCTGATTTCTTTTACCACAAACATTTCAAATGCCATGTCATTTTGAGACACTGTGCCTCATTTATAAAACTCCTCATATTCTTCATCAAGTACGTCAAGTTGCACTTTGATTTTGAAAAATCTGCCCTAGGAAACGGCAAAGAAAGGAAAAAAGAAAAGCAATTTTCATCAGTTGCTTTGTGGATATGAATGTTTAGAACCATTTTCATTCCAGAGCAAATCACAGGACACTGAAAGTATCAATAAGTGACTGGTCTGGGATTAGTTAGTCAGATCAACTTCTTATGGACCAAATGTTTCTGGAATATGATCCCACTTCCTCACCAAGGCTTGCTGTTCTGTTGCCTGATTTAAATAGTTTGGGATCCCTTGGCAGAACCTGTAGGCATGTGACGTTTAGATGAAAGGAAATTCCAATCTCTTTAGTAAGGAATTTAAACCAGTAATGACTCTGGGTTTGCACAAAGCTCAAAAGGAGGTGCTATTTTAAAAAAAAAAATATTTTAATAGATGTTACATGTTTCATAGCTGAAGTAATTTCTTGCATGAATGAAAATTTTAACTAGGGAAAAGAAAAAAGTTCCTGAGGAGAGGTACAAAGGCTGGAGAAATGAAATTCAGGAAAGCAGGGCGATTTTGGAGTCAGGGAAAACGAGACCTCACTGCCTTACAGCATTCATTAGTTATGAGAATTACAGAAAGTACAGTGAACTCTGTCAACTGCAAGTTCCTGTACATACAGAAATTATTTTGGTCATTGGTGAAAGATAAAGCCTTATAACTTCAGACCACATACTCAGTCCACAAAGGCATGGAATGTTGGAGAGGATCTTTGCTGGATTTAGAAACTCCTACTGTGAGTTTCTGGTTCTCCTCTAGCATCTGCAACAACCTGGCAGCCTCACAGACCCCCAGCACCTGAGTGCAGCACTGACCTTGTGCAATAATAGACAGAAAACAAGATTGATTCAGCTTTGCCACTTTCTAAATATGAGAAGAAACTAGTTTAAACGAATGGATAACCTTTAAAACTAAAAATTAACTTTTAAACTAACAGATTAATTAACTTTTCTACTATCACCCCAATTTCCATCTGCAGTGTTTCATTAAATTCTTTTTCTACTTATTTTAGTACTCTGTGTGAAAAATGGAAATCATAAAAGCTAAGTAAATCACTTAATAAATTTCTAACTATTATTTCACTTTATTATTTTTTAAAAAGTAAATTTTTTTGCTTCTTTGCTTTTTTTCCATTTTTGACAAATCTAATTGTCACTTTAATCCAAATCTAAAAACCAGCAAAAATCTACAAGTTTCTCCTCCATACAAGAACAGTCAAATCTCTGTTAGATAGGCACCAGCTGAGAGTAACATGGTAAGAGACAGCTGGCTGAGTGAGGAAGTTATGTTAAAAAGGGGAAATTCTTCAGAGAATTGTTACTGCTCTGGTAGTGCCTGGTAGATTGTAAGAATAGTGGCTGTACTTTATATTAAATATCTGGGGTATATGAGCCACCCAGCACTGTCTGTGTGCAGGCAGCTCTGCTTTCTCTTTACACAGGCAATCTTAGAATGATTTTACGTATTTGCAACCAGGATATCTCAAAACATGAGCAATAAACACAGCCTGGTTACCCAGATGCACTGGTGGGAGTGTTTAGATACCCCCTCCTCAGCCACTTTTCCATGGGTTCTAGAAGCAGAGTTTGGGCCCTTAGGTAACCTTTACCATGTGCTCATTAATTAGAAGGATTTGTAGAAGCAGCTCTGGTCAAAGCAAGCAGCTTGGTCCCAAAAGTAGGAATTGCTGGAACAAGACAAAAGACTATGGTAAGCACTGAAGTGTGCTGAGGTGATTTGTGGTGGAAAGAAAGGGCTGATACATTTTTTTTTTAGGCTGTAGTGTTGCAAAATTCTACATATTCCTTCTTCTCAGTCAGAACCTACAAATGCAATTCTTAACATAGCAGTGAGATCTTGGTAGTCCATTAAAATGAGGAAGTGAGGAAGTCAGTAAACCCAAGATTGTACCCTGTATCTTTATGGTAAATACTAGGGACAACACTACCAGAGTATATTTTGAAGACAAGAGTGTTCAACCAATTCCTGCCCTTACTGAGGAACTCTGCATTCACTATTTAACACACCTGTGGCATTTGTACATCACAGAAGTCTTTGGAAAACCTGCTTTGCCAGGAGCTGTATGATTTTCCTGCCAGCTGCATTTCCGAGTGAATTATTGCTCTGTACAGTCAGTGGATTTCTAACAAGGCTGCTGTCACAAGGTTTAAACCTCTCTGCAAGAAAGACATTTCTCTGCAAGTGTATGGGGACCAGTGGTGTGAAAACACTGCTGATTACCTCGATGCATACCAGGTAATTCTATAGTAATTGCATGCTTGGGTTACACTGATAACTTTTCAAAGTGTTACTCTGCCCAGTCTGAATGCACACACATGGGTAAAGGAAACATCCTGAGTCACACAAATGCTTCTTGGAAGGAATCCCCAACCAACCCAGTCTTTTACAATGTTTACCTTGCTGCTTTTGTCAAGTTTCCAGGTTTGCCAAGGTGATCACCTTCATGGAATTCAGGTTTCTGCAGGAGCAGGCTCAGCCTATTTCTCTTCTGCTTAGCTCTACAACAGAATTGGAGTAGCTTTTCAAGAAACATTGTAGAAAGTTGGTTTTTCCCTCCCAAGCATTCTCTGCTTCTGCATTGTAGATCTCTCTATTTTGACTTACAGTAATGTTGGTGTTATTTCTCCTGCATATATTATTCACATTAATGTTTTTTTCTTCATAGCTTAGCACAAATTTACATATGAAGCACTGGCAAAGAAAAATGGAAATCCTTTCATTTTCAGCATCCTTTTAATTTATTTTACAGACGAGGGGCCAAACTTCCCATTAGAGAACATAAACAGTTGGCTCAGCATCTTCTACTTTTAATGTCTCACAAAGAAAAAAGGAAGTATTGCTTCCTGTCATTTGATATTGAAAAAACCTTTCCCAAATCATATTCAGGCCTTAGAAAAGCATTTCTCAGAACTTCTTGCAACCTCTCTTTCTTAGTATTTTAGATCATTAATTTGATTTGTTTCTTGTTCTCAAAAAAAAGATAGTTCTTTAAGATAACTCTTCTTAAAGACTTAATTTTTTACACATACAATTTTTAGAATTGCAGTTCATGAATTCTCATACATATGTCAAAAATGAAATTAGCTGTGCCCTAAATTCACCCCAACAAGCTATGCTAGAAAAATCCTCCATGTAAACAGAACACACAGAGGGTTGGAATGACCTGAACACTTACCCAGACTTGCTTGCCTTGTGTGGCTCTTCCTTAATCGCTGATTTCATGACTTTGTAATAGGGTTTATCCTTCGAAGCAGAAATGTTGAGTTGGGGGAATAAAAGAAGTGGGTTTTCCATCTTCTTCTAGAGCAAGGTTCCCTTTGCTCCCTCACCCCCGGTGCGTGCTGGCTCAGGCTCTCACATGCTGCAGCAGCCTGGGCTGCCCTGGCCAGCTCCAGCCCTGTGTCCAGAGGAGATGGGTCTGCACTGCTACTGCAGCTGTGCCCACACCAGGCTCTAAGGGCAGCTCTGGTTGTGCTCTCGTCACTTGGGGAAGTGACACTGCAGCTCTGCAGGGCTCACACTGCAAACCGCAGCCCAGAGTGGTGGCTGCTCCGCGCAGCTCAGCTCCTGCTTAGGGTAGGGTGACACCAGCCCGTGTTCCCAAACACCTGTACATACCCCAGGCTCCTAAAATTAACCTTAATGACAGTGATGTTGCATGAAATAACATACAGCCTTCTCTTCAGCTCCCAGAGGCGTCCCATCCACACTTAAGCTGCCCTCTGCAGCCTCAGTGCCATGCGCTGCAAACAGCTTCATCCACAGCACTCTGACTTCAAACTCAGAGTTTCTCAGTGTCTCCTCCAAGCTTTGGCTGATCAATCATTTTGCAAGCAGATATTTTAACTTTTGCACCATTCTTCAGAAATTACAACTACCCACATCTAATTTCCAGTTTGTCCACTAAATCCTCCCTCTTTAACTTCTCTGTCTGTGGATCTATTTTAACTTGCAATCCCCCACCCATGATAGAAAGTCTTTCGTTCAGAAAAAAAAACTGTGGTTTTTTATATTTTATTGTTTTACTAAACAACCCAAAACATCTAATTTCAGTTTGCACAAGGTAAAAATGCATTAATCTTTGAGGTTGAAGGGCACAAGTTACCTCTTCATATACAAGTCTGATGTCAGTTAAGTTTCTTGGGTTGGAGTTCATTTTCTGTTGGAGGTGTCATAGGAACGATACGTCTAATAGAGAAACATCTTCAGCATTAGCTGAATGAGGCACTGAAAAGGGTTAAAATTACTGCAGTAGTTTATTGATTACAAATTTAGTAGTTCTCATGTTTTTAATGGCAGTGTCTCATTTTGATTTCTCAGGTAAGACACTGAGCTTCAAGGAGAAGACATGACCTCATGATCTCCCATAATTTTGTTGTGTTTTACTTACATGGGTAGTTCTGGTGAGAGTCCTACTGTAACCTTTTTCTTGTGGAGCTCAGGGGAATGGGAATGGGGTACACTAATATTCAAAAGAAATAAAAAAACCCCAACTCTGGTAGGAATCCAAATTTGTGAAACATTAAAAGAAAAAAAAAAGATGTTATCAATCATGATTTTTTAAAGAATTAAAAACTGAAAAACTCTCATGTGCTACATGTGTGATACAAATTTTAAAATCAGACTGAATGGGAAACAGTGCACAACTGCCTTTTGTAATCCAAGGGACTTTAAGAAGCAGGGTTACAGTTTAAACCTCTTTTTCAATTTCAGAGAAGGCTTATGCATCATATCATGCATATTTTAAACTGGCTTTAACTGCAGCTGTGTTTAATAATTTATTCTGCCTTTTACATATAAGTAAATAAATAGGCACTGCATTATTTTCTTTCACTTTTCTGCTATAGTGGTGGTCACATGAACTTTTTTTACCTGTTATGTGTATAAAATACTGTCTATGCTCATCTGCCATAATTTTGTTACCTGCTGATTTCAGCTTCCAGAAAACTTTTGTAATTGTAGCCTCAACAGTCCATCTAAGCTGATTTAAGAAAGATTTGGAGCATGGAATATAATTCAGAAGTGAATTATGAGGGGCTACTGTGCCAGGCAGCTTCTAGATGGGGATGAGCAGCTGTGTCCCTTCTTTCAGCACCCACCAGCCATGATCTGAAGGGCCTGTCCAACTCACTCTTCAATGACCCTAGATGGGTTTTATGCCTTAGATTCTTGAATTATTCCTGTACTACCCTGCAGCAATCATGTCAGTCCTGACTGCAACAGTGTGCTGTGCAGCTCCTGAGAATTCACTTGGAAATCTGGAGGAGTGTGGAGAGGGAGGGAATAATCACAATTTTTCTCCCATGCACACACGCCTTTTCTTTTTTTTTTGCCCCATTAATAGAAAGCTTATACTAAATCTAGGCCACAAAGTAGCCAAATTGCCTCCAAGTCACTCTGTGTTTTGTCAGCACTGTTGCTGGTGCTAATCAGCCTCCCTGTTTTGCATTGTAGGCTACAGTAGTTATAGCAACAGAATTAATGACCCTGTAAATGCTTCTGGGCCATTTTGGGTGCTGCAAGATGATGATACAGGAAAACGAATAAGTTATTTTAAAACCAGATAAAGCAGACCCAGAATATTACGTTGATGACATGACTAGATATCTAGAAAGCTCTAAAAAAAAAATATGTGATGGGAACGAAATTATCTGTTTCCCAACCATTTCTCTAACCACTGAAATATATTCACAAATCTGTTGGGAAGGAGGCTACTGGTTTCTAAGCCCTCAAATCAAGATTCTCTCTGAAATGTGAGAATAATATTGAGTTAATGTTCTATTACATGTAGAAATACATTTTTCAATAGTTAGATTAATACTAAAGGTATTTTCATAACAATCTTCATGTGACACAAAAGTAAAATTGAATACAGCATAAAGTGCAGGAGGATGAGGTGATGTCCTGAGCCTTTGGACCTTCCTGCTCTTTGGCTGAATAGTGTGCACTGTCTTCTGTTGATATTTGATAAGGTCCTGTCACAGCTCATGATCGGGTCATGCTTGATTTGTATAGACACAATTGCTGCCCTCCGTGAAAGAAATATTGACTGACACTGTTAGCAACAAGAGAATTGTATTGTACATTGAGAATGGCATGTTTCTTTCTTACAAGAAGTCTCTGAGAAATTCAGGCTTTCAGTCCAGCTGAATAGAACTGCAGCCCCGACTGAGCAGTTCAGCTCAGCACAAAGATCTGGAGCACAGTGGGAAATCCTCCTTTGTCAGTAATCCCACTGCATCTCTCTCCAAGCTGTTTTCCTTACTTCGCAGGTAAATGCAAACTTTGCCTTCTCCATTTCCATTCTTATGTTCTGTCAGTGCCCAGGCTCCTCTACAGCCAAGCTCCAGCATTGTTCTTACTCAAATCCAATCTTACCAGTATGGCTTTTGTTGGGTTAGGTTTCTGCTGAAGGGAGAATAAAAACAAAAAACCAAAACCAATAGTGTTTTTACTGTTTATTCTTACAGGAAGAAATAAGCATGGAAAGAAACTTCACTGAACAGCATGGGCTGAAAACATGAATTTCCATATTTCTTTTTCATGTAAAGACATTTGAAGACTTGAAAATTAAAATTATGTGTTTTTAATTGATTTGGTTTTAATTAACAATTCTGCTCTTCAGTCATTTCTGACCTGTTTATCACTTCTCAATATTTATGTTGTTTATTCCTCACTGGAAACCATAATTGGATGTAAAATTTAATAATAATACAATCCAAGTTATGGTTTTTTTTAATCTCTTCCCCATGAAGCAAATCCAGAAGGAAAAGAGTTTTATTGGAAATGTCGAGTAGAGGATCTTGCTGTCTGCTAATTCAGGGAGTTTGTTTAATGGTGCCCTTAAAAGATGCACCCCAGGGGAGGGGGTTGGCATGTGAGGTTCTTCAGTTGGACAAGGAGAATCATTGCAACACCTGCACACAGCTCATGCTGAAAAACGTGTTTTTCTCCTTTGTTGCTGCTGTTTAAAAGGAAGGAAACAGAATTGTGTTGTTTCAGATATGAAGCACTGACAACAGGAACATAACACTTTGCTTTTGGGGTCTGCTAGCCAGGCATCGCTAAAGCCATCCCTGATGTAAACTCAAACATGAGGCTTAAGAATCTTTGTAGCTTCATCAGAACTTCTGCTGGGGAAAGTGTTTACATCCCTGGTAAACTGAATTAATTTATTTGGTCTTTTGCAAGGTCAGAATAAGAAAGTGAGTCTGCAAAGTTCTCAGCTGTATTCATTTCCTGCCTGGCCCGCGGTTCCCGGCCGGCACCTCTGATTAGTGCTGTTTACAAGTGACATACATCACTGTCACCATTAATCTTCAGGCAGTTGCTTCCTCGGTTGAGCCCCGCGGTGTTTGCAGCCAGCTCTGACATCAGTGCTCATTAGACAATGGCGTGTTAATGACCACCTTCCACACTCACAGGCCTCTTTTAAAATGTGAGTTTTTCAGTGTGCTATTCACAGGAAATGCTGAAGGCGGGAATGTTCTCTAAATCCTGCCCAAAATATCCTTCCTACTGGAGTTCTGCACTACTGGATTTATTTCTGTCTTACAGAAATCCAGAAGGACTCCTCACATGACAACCTGGTCTTGGGGGTTTTTAAAAATTTTTTTCTTTTTTTTTTTTTTTTTAAAGACAGATTTTATCAACCCATTGCAATGGAGCAAACAGCAGCAAGTATTGGCCTGAGAGTTTTCTCGTTCTTCTGGGAAAGGTGTGGGACTATTGCTTGGTCATGCACAAGAGGGCTGTGACTCCTAATCCACTGACTATTAACCGTAATATCAAACTCCCTACAGCACACAGGTGAATAAAATCTTGCATCAGGACTGAGTCTGCTATTGCCAAACCACTGGGTGGTTTAAGCATGTTTAATTTAACATGCTTAATGCCAGGCCTGTCCTTACATTGCTTTTCCAGTCAGAATATCAGGAATATCTCAGGATGCTTCAGCCCAGGCTGAGCTACCATTGTCCAAGAAAACCTCCACAGTGATTCTGCAATCCTTTTTTTCAGCTTATATGTTTGGTTTTTTTTAAATTATATTATATTTTATTACTACTCCTTCCTGATAACGCTTTTTTCTCGCATCCTGATTTAGCTGAGGCAAATAGTCCTATGGCTTACAAAGTGGTATGGTGGCTTTGCCATCAGAGCAGTAAAAAATTGCTACCCAAAAAACTTGAAAATATATAGCTAAATTTCCATATGAATATGTAAATATATTATCTCCAAAGTCTGTCAGAAGAAGACAACATCTGAAGGTATAAAAGCTACATGTCACTCTGATCTTCCTCTTTGGTAATTAAAATGTTCGTCACAAAAATTAAGTAAAAATAATAATGTCACATCACATTTCAGTGCAATCTTCAGAATGACTGAGAAATTTTCCAGGAAGGTTCAACTGATTTTTGAGGATTGAAAAAAAGCTGTATTCTAAAATGTAAGCTGGGACAGTTTTATTTCCTAGATTATGAAAGTTTTGCAGTTGTAGTTTTCTTTTCCTCCTCCCTAAACTTAGAAATTTAATGAGGACCTTGGCTTTGAGGCAGGGACATTCTGTGTCAGCCTTTACCAGTCAGTCATAGTCTCTCTTCCTCTTTGTTAATACCAGAATTTCCAAAAAAAGCCTTCTGTCACCAGGCAGGGTACTGTTTTTCCCAAAACTGCCATCCAATTTCTTCAGATTTGCAGGAACTCTCAAGAAAACTTGCTGGTTACCTAACAAAGTGAGAGGCTGAGGGCTGTGAATCCTAGAGAGCCTTCAGGGAAGCTTCAGGCATAGAATAGATAAGGTTTTGCTCTAGGAAAGTCCTTGTATGAGTGTTTAATTCCAGTCATGCAAGAAATCTTGTCTGATTCATTCGAGGTGTTGTGTTGGAGACTGTGTGATCTGCCAAAGATCTGAGACATTTTGGGACCCAGCAGATGTGAGCTGCAAAAGCAGAAACAATTGAACCCATCCTTCATTCTGCTAGGCAGCAGGATGGATTTTATTAATTCCTCACTGTCACCCCGGGCTGTTATGACCATGACAAAAGACCTTACCATTTGGGCACTATCCATTCCTCAAATTTTTCAGGCTTTTAGCTTGAGTCATGGCATGCTGTATGATTATTGTGGGTTTGATGACATACTTCTTAGCTTTTGCACTAATTGTCCTTGGTGATCTCTGGTTTTCACACCAGATTCTTATCAGGCCCAATCTGCTGCTCCTGTCTTTCTCCTCTGTGTTTTTCTGCCACAGCTAGAATACCTGGAATCACAAAAATAAATTTTCCAATGCTTGCCAAAAATGCTTCCTCAAAACAGACGAAACAGGATATTTACAGTTTCAGTATCCACGCTAGGAAGGAAGCTATTCTAGACTCTCTGTTGAGTGAAAACAGGTGATCATTTATCAGCTTATGCTGTCAATTTGATAAACACTAATCTTTAATAATTTTGATATTGCTGTGGTCACCAAATCTAATACAAATGTTGCACTTCATCTGTTGTCAATCAGCCTAGATTGCCTGAGGACAGATCTGAAATGTGTCCTTGTGGCATGTATGAAACAATTTCTATTCCACTTTACAGTGACCACAAGCCATTTTTTGTAATTCTTATGGAAGGTCTGCAGATCAGGAGACCTTTCGCTTTACTTGATCCACAAGCACCTTTCAAATCCTAATTTAGAGATTTTCACTGAGTCTAAGTATTTATTTTCAACCCAAATGGTCTCCAAGTTTAAAACGTTTGCTTTCTGGTTATCAAATTCCAGTCTCAACCTGACAGTGTAGATACATGTTGCCCAGAGGACGTATATAGGGACACCCAGCTTTTCCAGTGCCAAAATAAGGCACCTCAGCTGGTGGCTGACAGTAGCCACAGCTGTCCTGGTGCTCCATCTGTTGGAAAAGTTCTGACATGTCCTTTCTCCCTCACAAAAAGGGGACATGAACACCTCTGCCTGGGAATCAACATCCCGCATGTTCTCCAGTCAAACCCAAAAGAGCTGTGTGCTGTGTCCTTCTGCTGCTGGTGTGGGGATCCATAAAATTTAGAGGGTTTTTGGGAAAGCTGCAAAAGGCAGGCCTCAGAGAGTAGAGCTGTGATTAGTGCTAAGCAGTAGCCACAAAATAAGTCAGCAGAAAAGTTCTATAAAAAGTATAAGAGGATGGACAATTAGAACAATGGTAATGCCTGTCCTAAGCATTCCTAAGCTGTAGAAAAATATATCTAGTAGATATAAAGAAGTTTTAAGNCACGCTGGTGAGGGGGACTTGGTTCAGCAGCAATGAAAGAGCAGCCTTTCTTAAGAACTAAGAAATAATCAGTGCAATAGTCTGACCTTTTGGAAATATTCTTCCCAGGTGCTTCCCTGGTGAAAGGAGTCAGTTGTTTGGGGTTTTCCAGGAAACACAGAGCCTGATTTCCAGCACAGGGCACAGGCTGAGGTGCAGCCATGGAGGGTGTGGGACTGCAGCTCCCGGTGTCGCCCTGGGCACAGCTTCTCCCAGCCCTCCCAC
>VWZP01006067.1:18819-33294 GCA_013396995.1 Dicaeum eximium
ACCCTCCTCCCACCCTCCTCCCTTTCATTAGCACACTCTATTTCTTCTCTGGAGGTAGTTTAGCCACAGCCTGCCCTGTCAAGGCTTCTCCCTAGGTTCAGAGCTCTCTGTGAACAGGGTCAGACCTGCAGCCAGCAGAAAGAGCAGCTTTGGTACCCCCATGCGTCCATCCCACATCTCCAGCAGATCCCTACTGAGTCACACAGAATCACAGAATCAATTTGGCTGGAAAATACCTCTGAGATCAGCAAGTCCAAACTCTGGCCCAACACCACCTCGCAGGCCAGCCCATTCCAGTGTCTAATCATCTTTTCTGTGAAGAAATTCTTCCTAATATCCAACCTAAACCTCCCCTGGCACAGCCTAAAACTTTGTTCTCTGGTCCTATCACAAATAGCCTGGGAGGAGAGGCTGGACCCCACCTGGCTCCAACCTCCTTTCAGACTTCGGTTGTACCTACAGTTTTGCTGCCTGGTTCACACCAACTCATCCCAGACATGTGCCATGATGTGAAGATCCTTGTCAGCTGCCTGGGGAGCAAAAGGGTTGGCCCTCGTGACTGTGCAAACTTAGACCATCAACTCAGTTTAAAGACTATCTGTGTCAGAGAACCCTTCTGTTCCTGCTGAGAAGGACGTGGATACTCTTATCACCTGCTCTCTTCTGATGGATCTCCAGTATCCAGGGCTGAGTGATCACACCCTGGTGTCCTGATCACCCTATTCCAGTGACAGACCCATCAATGACAAATCTCCATTTGTGTTGATGGCACGGGCCCTGTTTATTTCTGTTTCTGTTACTTTTGTGGCAGGGCTGTGCAGACGTGGCCAAAGACACAACTGTTCTCTTGATGTTTGCACCTGGAGTCATTATCTGGCAGCTGACTTTGTGCAGGAGCCCGTGTCATCTCAGTTGTAAAAAAACAGGTGGGCTGGGACCTGGGGTCCTTTTCTGGCTTCTGAAGGATCATTTGGCACTGCTTTGCCTCAGTGCTTGCCATGCTGCACTCCTTTAGCTGGTGTGATGGTTATCTGAGCAGAGCTGAAAACAGGGAACCCCAACAAGCCCTGGGGGCAGAGCCAGAGCAGATACTTCAAAGCAAAATCCCAGGCTTGTGCCTTAGGACATGTGAGGGAAAGCCTCCTGTGCACAAGTGAGCATCTCTGAAGTCTCACTCTAGCTGCTGCAAAACGTGCTCCTCTTCAGGTGCCTTATTTATATGCACTTTCTGCTTATCATCACTTGAGGGCAGTTAAGCTCATGACAGGTCTTGTTCTAGCCAAGCGTGATTTGATCAAATGTTAGCATTTTAGCTGTTAAAGTAAAACCCAGCAAAGCCAAGGAAAATGTCATTGTTTTGGGGCTGACTGTGTCCAGGTTGTGCCAAGGAAACTGTAGCTGTTAATCACTATCTTCCCAGATGGGAGAGGATGCTCTCCCTTTGCTTGAATACTGCCTGCTCCAGTAGATTGGCTGGTGCCCTCTAAGATTACAAATGCTATGTGGGAAATTATCTTGCAGCATTTCTTGACACAGTCTGGTCTGTGCAGGGCTAGAATTCTTGGACAGAATTTGCTAGCAAACCATGTTAGTCATATGAAAAAAATTGTGGTCCAGTGACCAGTGTCCATCTCTCAGTGTGTAACTGCAGATGAATGCCACAGCAGTGACAGGAGGCTGAGTAAGTCCAGCCAAAATCAGTTTCTTGGAGAGGATGGAAATTTCCTATCTCTCATGCCTGGCCTGTGTGACTCAGTGGCTTTGTATGGACACTGTGGTGTATGTTGGCATGTGAGAAACAAGTACCAGAGCTCTCCAAAGAGAGGGATGCAGGGTCCAAGAGGGAAGGTCACGGTGTGTGTAGGGCCATGAGCCTTCAAATCCCACAAGGTGTGTGGTGAAAAACAGCCTGCACCAGATTTATACTCAGTGGTGTTTATCTACCCTACATCAGGCACCCAGCTGACTGCTGCCTCCTTGCTGCCCTTCTGGTAGCCCTGGTAATCCCTGTGGCATCCCTTCACCTTCCTTACGACACCATTGGAATTTTTCTCCTGAATTTTTCCTCTCCCTGAATTAGCAGCTGTGAGCTTTGGCAACAGAGGTGTGGGTGATGGATACACACAGCTCCTGACCCTGGCCTTAGTGCTAAACACTGGGAATAAAATAGAAGGTGAAGTCTGCAGTGTGATCTGAACTGATACTGAAAGAATGAGTAATATTCCTGTGGTCTTGCAAAGCTCTGAGTAGGCTCATTAACTGGGATGATGGCACTGCTAATTGGACAAGGTTGGGTGTGGTGCTGGTACAGCTGTTTTGCTCATATATACAGGGAGGAAGCCTTCTTGATTGAACTTGACCTGCCTGTGGCTCCTTCCTAACATTAGTGATTGAAGTTTCCTTTTGATGGGACCAGGTGGCACCTGATTGATAGAAAGGATACAGGATGTCCTATCTCTCCTTGCTCTTTGTGAATGTTGGACCAGACGGGTTCTGACTCCCTTCCAGACCTCGGTTACTCTGTCAGTAATATGTGAGAGTCTTCCTGAAAACAAATAAGCCAACAAATTGCCCCCAGTGAATCAGAAAATCATAGACCAATGATCAGCACAAACCCACTTGAACTTTGCCTATACCCAGCATAGCAAGTGAGGAGCTGTACCTTGGGTTCTCTACCAGTTTGCTCTGGGACACACATTCCAGGGGCTGCTGCTCCCTGGTTGGGCAGGGAATGTGCATGGCTCTGGCTGAACAAGGTGATACAGATGCTGCTGCTGTGCCTGAGTAATGGGCAGAGGCTTGTGCTCCAGGGACCAGCTGTTGAACAGAAATCAGGGGGGCCATTTAGCTGAAATTACAGCAGAATCAAGCAATAAATCCTCTGCCAAATCAGCTGTATTGCTGCAGGCAGGGCCGTGTTGTGCACACCAGCAGTGGGCAGTTGAAGTCTATCCCAGCATCCACCCAGTGTTCACCCCACATCTGGGGCTGGGGGGTCTGGAGGGGTGTCCCTCACAGCCAGGAGAAAGCAGAAGTTTTATCTTGTGTTAGAATTCCCCTCGGTCTTAGCACTGCCCTAGAAATTAGCACCAGACAGGAGTCTGCCAGCCAGGCAGGAGCTGGGAAGAAGATTTCAATGTAAGGAAGAAGGTAAAGCAGCTTTGCTTTGTTTTCTGAAATGAATAAGGTGATTTCTTCCCTCCATGTCCTAGTCCCAGGCTCTTGTATTTTTCATGCTTCATTAAAAGTGTTTGTAATTTTATGAGTGGCTTCAGAGGCTAATTAAGCCTTCATCTGGAGGCTACTCTGGGTGCTGGAAGCCCTCCATTAGCTTGGGCTTCTGCCAGGGAAAAACACTATGTAGTCTTAACAACTGTACCAGCTCCTATCTGCTTAATGTTGATTTTCCTATTAAGTTCAGCTAATACTTTTCTAATTGTGTGAGCTGGGCCTGAAGCCAGGCCCGGTGACTTTTGCTGGCTGCTTTCAAGGCTGAATCAGAGATGAGCAAAACCCTCCCGAATACTTCTCTGCACATATGCTTGGCCCCATCCGAACAGCAGCTGCTCTCCCCAAAAATGACTCAGGCTCTGCTTTGTGCCCCAGGTGCTGTTTCCCAGGCCAAGCCCCACCCAGCCAGGAGACGTGGATGTCAGGAAGCACACTCAGCAGAGCAGCAAGAGCCTGGCACTGCGTGGAGCTTGCCCTACAAGGTGCCAAGGGGTGCCATGGACTCAAAGGCCAGCCCACATCTCTGCCTGTCAATGAGCTACAGAGCAGGAATTATTGTGTGGGCTTTCTGAGGCAGGTGATACACTACAAACTGCCCAAGAGGGGATATTTCCAAGTAGAAGGACATTCACAGCTCTTCTACAACGTGGAAGGGAGGGTGCTGGCATGTTGATGGGGTAGGAGACTTCAGTCAAGGAGCTCAGGGATGCCACTGACCTGCTGGGAATCTGCTGCTTATGAGAGGGTGGTATGACAAACTTTCCAACCCAAACCATTCCATGATTCTATGAAATTCCAGCAGGTGTATAAACTCATTGCTGACCAGCAATGAACCTAAGCATGTCTGATTTTATTTAATAATTGAATTGCTTTCTTTAATTAAAATGGCCAGGAAATTAAATATTTTAATTTAAAGAATCTTATTTAATTTCAATTAGTTGTGATTAATGGATATTCCTTTAAATCAAAATATCAATACAATATAATAGTTTTGAATTTTTCATTTTAGGAACATTACTGTCTTTAAAACTCTTGCAGCTTTAATATAATTATCATGTACCAGTCAAGTATTAATGCCTTATTACACCCTAACACTGACAAATACAAAAGACTCTGAGCTTGTGTTTGGAGCTGATTTGCTTCTGCAAAGCCCCTTGTTTGAAGCCCCTGTGGGCTGCAGCCAGTCACTCACAGGGAGCCTGGGCTGTGTGACTAGGTGCTGGCCAGGGTCCTGGGGTGACAGTAGGCCACCAGAGTTCACTGACAGCCACAGGACTCGCACATGCTTGGACTCAGCAGATCTTCCAAAGCATTTGTTTTTCAACAAAATTTCCTGCCTCTACTAAGGAAGGATTAAGATTTACATGTTTGAAATAGGAAATAAGGTCTGGAAACCAAAATAATATTTCTTTTCTTGAGCATAAAGATTAAAATTTAAAAAGCAGCCGTATGACAGGTTCAAAACCCAATTCATCGTGGAATTTCTGGTGGCAAAAAATGGCTTCTGTGTAAGGTGTTTGGTACACAGGGAGGGAAGTTTAGAGAGCTTGTAATTCACTGCAACACAGCACTAGACATCCAAGGAAGTCGTTATTGTAGATGGTTTCCTGGTAGCATAAAGAAGCAGGAGGGAGCTAGGCTGTTTCAGAGCAAAGTTGAAAACACTAATTGACTTTTATTCACTGGGAAAAAAAGATGTAGCATGACAAATGGCTTTGTGGTTTGAAGACTGAGGAGTTACTGGCTTATGGGGCTGCCGGGCAGAAATGGCCATGTTAGTGTTGCTGTGAGCAATTTTCAGGGTGTGCTCATAAAGCACAGGAGGAGACAGCAGGACCCAGGCTGGCACAGCTGGCAAGGGGGAAGAGAGGCTGGAAAGGATCAGAGAGGAGCTTGCCAGCACCTGACGGCTGCCATGGCCTCTGGGCAGAGCACAGCTCCTCATGGGAGGGCAGAGATGGCTCTGCCCATGTGGGAGCAGGCTCAGGGTACAGGGCAGTGTATCAGAGCCCCTGAGGGCACTGACAGGTCTTAGCTGCCGCAACCAGCCCCACTTGGGCACCCACCCACACCCTCTGCTCATGGACCATGAGCTCCACTTAAACTCAGGTCTTGGGCTCTGTTGTAAGCTGGTCTGTCTCCAACCCCATCTCCTGCTAGGACTCTCTAAATGTCCCCTGCTTTGATCCATGCCAGGGCTGTGGATGGCCACTGGTTGGTCCCTGTGTAACCTGCTTTGCTCAGGTGCTGTGGGATGGTGCCTTCAGTGAGGATGCAGCCAATGCTGGGGTTATCCTCAGCTCCTGCCTTGTCCCTCTTTGGGCAGCATCTCCCCTGCTGCTGCCCCCTTAGACAGCACACTTTGCAGCACATCCTCCTGAGAAGGCCACTGGAAGTCTGCTGAGCTACAGAGGGGTCACCAGACAAGCCCTGGGAGGAAGGGCCTGCTATGTCTTTGGCCTGTCACCTGGACGAGAGGTGCCTTCTCCCTACAGCAAACACATTTCTTTGCTAAAATAATAAGGTATGAGTCCATTGCTCCTTATTCCACATCATACACATCAGGGTTTATTCTAGCTCTTGGAAGAAGTGAGCTCAGAAATAATCCAAGGGTCAATTTTCTAACATTAGGCTAGAATTGTCTTTATTTACTTTACAAGTCTCCAGACTTGGCCAAAGCTCAAGGCACTCTAATGCTATGTATTCTTCAGTAAACACAATTAACTGGAAACTCAGAAACACTGATATAATCTTTTCCCTTGGGACTGGTCACTGTGAACTGCTGTCTCCAGCCAGAAATTCAACTTCCTTTTCCCCCAGGGTTGCAGAGTAGGTGGAAATCAATTTACAAAAAAAAAAAAAANCTTATGGCAGTGGTAAAAGGGTAACAAAGCTTGGGAAGAGTGGGAAGGTCAGGATTGTACAGAGCCAGTGAGTCCCTGCTATTCAGCAATACCTGGGTGTTTGTCCCTGAGGCAGCCAGGTGGGATCATTAGGATCAGGAGACGCCATGCACCCAACATTCAGCCACAAATCTCCACAAACATGGAGACCAAAGCTGAACTTTAAACTCCTGTTTTACCATCTCCCCATAAACCCTCTCTGAAGGAATGCAGAAAAGCCCTCTAGAGCTTCACCAAGCTCCAGGGCAGAGGAAGATAAACTATATTTTTAGGGGGAGCTCTTCAAAGTGGTGTTATAATACCTTCTCCAGGTGATCCAATCTAGTACTTCATAATCTTACAGCTGGAAAAATCTTGTCTGCTGCCTAATCTAATCCTTACTTGGTGTAATTGAGGACAAATATTTCTTGTCCTTACCCAGCATGGACACTAACAGTTCATCATCTTCCTCTCCGTAACTGCAGCCTTTTATGGCTGTGATGGTTAGGTATTTCATGTATCGTTACCCTGCATCCCTTTGGTCTGCCCACGTCTAGATTGAACAAACTCTCATTCTTCCATCTCACCGGTTAGGTCTGCACTCTGGACTCTTTCCAGTCAGTCTGCAGCCTCCTTGAAGAGCAATATCCATCTTTCAGCTTCTTACTTAATGTCTGAAGGAGGCAGAGCACAGTGATTATCCCACATGTAGGTGTGTAAGAGATTTGTAACAGAAATATTAAGGTTGAAGTGAAGCCTGAATTGTAGTGCATGTAAAGAATGGGGAAAAAGCAACAGGGTGAGGATTAAAAGAATGACCTGTACTGATAAGGTAGAGTATTGCTCCCAGAAATGGGTTTCTAGGATGCCATTCCTGGTTGTAAAACTGAAGAATGTGTTTATGGCATGACCAAAAGACCTGCACTCTGGTCAGATCATGGCACAGACAAGGCATCACAAAACCTCATGTCTCACCCAGAGAATGGCAGGGAGGTTGCAGCAATTCACACACCACTGCTGTTCCTGATGGGCCACCAGGAAAGCAAACATGTCCAGACTAGGAGAAGCAGATAAGCCTCAAACCTGAAGAGTTTAGCCTGTGCTGTTGGTGGCAGGAAGGGCAGTGTGTACAGCTTAAGGCTCCCTTTCTGCACACTGTCCTGTGCTCTTGGCAGCCTGGTAGCCTTTTACCTCCTGGGAAAAAAAATTTGTCTGCTTAGCCATGTACTTAATTGAAAGTTTCTGTTTCTCATCCATTCACCCTGCACTGACCTTCAGCAGCTGTGTGCATGGCACACTCTGCTCTTCCTCCCCTTGCTCCCTGTGCAGGATTGCTCATGTTCTAAATCTCCATGCTTTTCCTCATTTCCAGTCTGTAGTTAAACTGCTTCCAAGCTCTGTACATGCTAGGTTGAACACTGCCTTTCCATGGCTACATATTTGGGGGTTCTGGACTGATTGGAAAGGGTGAGAGTGTCTTGAGACAGGCATTGGAGGTTTGATCAGATGTACTTCCTGCTAAAGAAAGTATTTGCTTCACTGAATTGCAAACCCTGGATAATTAGGCCTGTTAGTTCATCAGTGGAGGCTGGTTGAGATAGTCATGTTTCCACACCAGTATTGAAGCAGGTTAACTGAAAACACATTAGCAGCTGCAGAACACAGAATAGCTGGATAAAAATCTGATGGAGTTTTGGCTGGGAATAATTTCCCTGTCCTTATACAATAATACCTGATTTTGGGTTCCAGCTCTGTTACTGTTTTGCTGTGATACCAAGCAGATGTTTGACTGAATTCTTTGCTGCAAAACTGTTGGTCTAAGGCTGAGGGCAGACTATCCTGCCCCTGCCCTCCTAAGAACAACTCCAGGCAATATATGAGAGGGAAATTGCAGTGGGGGAAGAAAATCCTGCTTTTAGAGCTGTCCCCATTCTCCTTCCCATATGTACTGCATATTACCTTGTGTGACTCATACAGAACAAAGACAAGCAGGATTTTAGAGATAATTTCTTCAAAATTGGAGCCTACTTTGGTCTCTGCTGCTGACAGAGTCCAGCCTGCCTCCTGTAGTGCCCTGATGGGGTTTGGACCAAGTAAGCACATACTGGAGATTTAAAAAGCACAGTGGGGTTCAGCCTCTATTATCCATGAGCTATAAGTAAAGGCAATCCACAGCTGGATGTAGGAAAATGGAAAAATGTATCAGCAAACCCACTCTTCAGCGCCAGATTTCATGCAGCAAAGCAACTGTGAGAAGCTCAGCAAGGTCACGGTGATGTACCTTGGATATGAGAGTACACAATGTGGGTGTAATCTGTTGACAGACCCTGTTCCCTTCCACTATGAGCATCATGGTGTGAAGTGCTTTTTGAAGACCATTCCTGGGGAAGTGGCACCAGGCTGAAGATGCTGCAGTGGGATATACTGGCTCTAAGGCAGTGGATTCTTAAGTGGGAGCAGTCTGAGCCTTCATGAGAAATGCCTTCAGCCGTGTGTTCCAGGGTTAGGGCACTTCTCGAGCAGGTCATGCCCTTGGCCACACCCCTATGACTTTAACGTTGTGTGATGGAGCTGGCAAGACAGCTGGCCTCTGTGCCTCCTACTGCCTTCCAACACATCTCATGGAGCAGAATCTGCTTCAAGAGGTGCTCATTAACCCTCAAAGAGAAAAGTCCTGTTTGAGCACAGTTTTTGCTCGGTACAGAAAGTATTCCGGTGCTCACTGGGAAGCTGCAGCAGAGCAGCTCTGCAAACCAGTGAAACATGCTCAGGGTGGTGCCTTAGACGACTGTAGCACAAGGATCTGAGCACCAGTGATTAGCAGGGGAACCAGGCGGCTTCAGGGCTTGTTTTGATTTCTGCTCCATCCTTCTAGTCTAACACACTTAGCACACATCAGGGAGCAGGGCAAGACGCTCTGTTCTCACATCTTGCGAAGTCAATCAGTTGCATAATATGAAACACAGGCAGCAGGAACGTGATCAAGTGCAGAGAAGGGACACATCAAGCACTTAATTGCGGCTGTGGGAGGGGTGAGCCAGGCCTCTCTCAACCGAATTTATCTTTTCCAAACTGCTTTTTGAGCCTGTTTTGCATCAGCTGCCTGTCACTCTAAACACAGCTCGGATTTCAAGGTAGCTTCCCTGGAGCCCTTGTCTACTAGAACGGTAGAGATAAGCACCCCCTTAAGCCCCCAGAACGATTCAGAGAGTTTAAATGAGCCACTTCCTCTGCATCACACTCACAGTGGGGCAGGGATTGCACAGGGGCAGTACAGGGCTGTACAGAGTGTGGGGGGAGCCAGCATGTGTGTGAGACTAGTGAGAGACAGCACCAGGGCAAGGGGTCACCCTGTTCAAAGGGCTCCTACAAAGCAAGGGAAATGGCCCTTTTTCTTAAGATAAGGCTGAAACTCAGGGCTCCTGCAGCTTTTGAGAGGTCTTTAGGCAGATAATCTGGTGAGGTGCAAGAAGATTTTTTCTCTGAGTGTGTCCTCCTGCAGCCAGGAGTACCTTTTGCACCGTCTCAAGGAGTGTGAGCACCAGGGATTAGGGTATCATAGCAACCTGAGCTCTTGGTTGTTTCCACTTGTCTTGGTTTGAAAAGACAGGTGTCTGCTAAGGAAAGAGACAGGAGCCTCCCCTGAAATGAAAAAGGTAAAACCCCTCCCTCCAAATCACCACAATTTTGAAATTAAAAGGCTCTCAGGCAAAGATATGGGAATAGGAATAACAGTTCTTTACTAGAAAAACTGAAAAAAACCCAAATGTAACTAGTACAAGCAAACAAACAAAACAAACAAAAGAAAACCCTGACAGAGTCAGGATAAAACCTGCCACCTTGGGGGTCAGGGTGTTGGCAACAGTCCAGTTGAATGGTGGCTGCAGTCTTTTCTGGAGTTGAAGATATAGTTCTGCTGAAGCAGTGATCCTGTAGAAAAGGGGGTAAATTCCCTCTGAAAATCCAGTGGTGGTGTAGATGGGCCTGGTCCTCCTCTCAGAATCCAGTGAAGTTGAGGCTGCCTCTGTGTTTCAAAAGCCCCTCTTTTATTCCAGTAGGAATGCTTGGCTCCTCCCCCTGGGTGGAGCTTCTCACAATAGAATAATGTAATTTTATCAGTCATGCAGTGAGACTCAGTGGCCCATTAACAGAAGATATTTCCCCAAGGGAGATATTGTTTGTGGAAGAGATAAGAAAAACTGCTCAATTAACAGAAGATAACAACCCCATCTTTATCAGATGGCAAATAGAATACCTTATTTTAACAATCCAGGGCACCACTCTTGAGCCTTCTGCTTGTCTCTCATCAAGAAGTTCTTAAAGATTTTACAGATCTGCGGTGCTTATTCAGGGATCGCACTGCAGATGCACAAGCCCACATCAGTAGGGACAGACCCCCTGCACTGTGGCAGAAACTGCAGCACCCTGAGAGCGAGCCTGAAAAAAGACAGGGAGAGTTGCCTTGTTGATGCTGACTTAGAAAATGACAGATGCCCATTCTGTTCTGTGCCAGTGGAAAGTTTTATGTGATGGCTTACCAGATGTGCACACCTCTGGCAGCTCAGCCCCATATATTTTGGTTGAAGGAAACAGGGTTAAAAGATGGAGAGCAACGTGGTATGTTGAAAGAAGAGGGGGCAAAAAGAAATTATTCCAATATGAAGCCCTGAGGCATCTACCACTGTCACAAGCAATTTGCTTCTTTGCCTAACAAACGGCAAGAACATTTGCTGTTCAAAGCATGTCTGAAAACTGTGGGAGTATATAATGACAGTGAGGGGCTTCTGGGTTTTCTTGCTCCATTTTGAAATTAATCTCTCATCCTTGTTATATTAGCCCTATTTTTAGCTGCTCCTACTCAGAATATAAGTGATCCTCCACAATGCATCTCAAGCACAAGATGGCAGCAAAGATGATTGGGTGTTGCTGAGTTGAAGAATCATTCTGGATCTCACGTGTGGCACAATTCTCTTAGAGATCCTACTACACTGTCCTAAAGCACTGGGGCACTGCTTTCAGCTCACTGTGACCTCCCTTGCAGGTCAGCCAGGCCACTCAGGACATGCAGATGCTCCCTCCAGAGACAGCTGAATGTCCCTGGAGATCCTTGGCTGCTGGATAGTGTTCCCAAAGATTGTCTTGTCCAGATGTTGTGGGATGTGTCCTCCTCCTTCCCATGGCTCATCTCAGGGGCCCCTCCTCACAGAGCTTCCTGCCCCTTCTGAACATCTGGCTATTCTTTCCCTTTCCAGCTCTCAGGACCCCAGCCTTTCCCATTCCCAGCCACGCCTCCATCCCATTTCTCAGCCTGGCCCTCCCTTCACAGGCACTCCAAGATGCTAGTGCTCACAGGACAGGGAAGAAATACAGCTGGTGGCTGGTGGCAGCACAAGGGCAGGACACAGCCCATGGAGCAGAGGTGCCTGCTCCTTGCACACGATGCCCCGCACAGGGCAGTGTGGCCGTGGTGTGCAGCTGCCGCAGTGACATGGGGAGAGGACAAGCAATGCCCAGGCAGAATTTCCTGGCTGATGGGATGTTGGGCATGTTTTGATGGTCATCTACTGCTCTGCGTAACAACCCAGGATCTGTGTCTGGCAATCCTTTCCAGGTGGGACAAATCCATTTGGGAAATTAAGCTGAGTGGCAATCTCATGTTAGATTTCGGTGGGTGAGGTTTAGCTGGACTGACGGGGACTGCAGCATTATTTCACAAAATGGGGAAACACAATTTGTCACAAACTACAATCTCTTATAAAGAACAAATAAGATAAACATTCTGTACTTATGGAATATAAAACCCTTTGTGCATGATGGCAGTCAATTTACCCCATGACAATATTGAGCATTGCTACTCCTTTCAGTGTGATGCACATCTTTAGAGTTGGCTTGTCTCTCCAGTGATCAGAGACAGTGTCCTGGAGCTAAACATACTTGATCTGATGAAGTCCAGGTCCATAATATACTCAATTTATAAGGTTATCCAATGGAGTATCTCCTTTGATTTTTTTGCATTATGTCCTTAGGACCACAAGTTCCCCTTGGATGACCATTTAGGATTGCTGCAGTAGGTATTGGTCAGATTCCTGGGTGATGCAAGTGATCCTGTGTTAGATGAACCAGTTATGGATACACTGGAGGCTTGATTCAAAACACATGTAGAAGCCCATATTTTTTCCATTTGTGTTAAAACATTTCTAGCCAAAACACCAAAGCATGAATATGCCTTGGGATAGCAGCTTACTGGAGGCTCACCTGCTGAGCCAGTAATTGCAGTCTTCAGCATCCAGCCTCAATCTGGAGTACCAGAAAGGCTGGTTTCAGATGAGACACTAAAATCTCAGCCGCTTGCATCCTGCTGAGAAGTTCAGAAGGATAAAATGTAACAATATGAAACAATTATTTCCTCTTTTTATTAAAAAAGCAGAAATTTCTAAATGATAAGGCATTGAATGTTGTCCCTCTGAGCATCAGCTGCAGGGCAGAACCATGTACCATGTGCCATAGATTTTGCTCACAGCTCTTTATTTTTTTTAAATCTTCCTCTGTGGCATAGTGAAACTCAGCTCTGCCCAGATTTTGAGCACTTCTACAACATAAATTTTAAATAGCAAGATGTCCTGACAAAACAGGGCTCAGCAAGCAGCGTCTGTTTTCCAGAAGCCTCTGCATGTCTGTTATGCAGGGTATGCAGTCTTGTGCAACCAGTCTCAATTCACATTTGTCTGCTGTAGTAATTCCACATTTTTGTGGAAACATCCAGTGGCTACACTGGATGTTTGCCACTTGCAATTTAATTTGTCTGAGTCACCTCCAAGACAGAGGTCAAGAAACTTCAGGCAAGGATCAACTGCTGTCAACATCTCCTCTTCTCCCTGTTTGTGAGGTTTAAACTAGCTGCACATCAGGGCTGACCGATCTGTTGGATGCCTGGCACCTTTTAGAATTGCCCCTCAGGCCGAGGCTGCATGAAGACCTTTTACTTTTTCTCAAATAATTGTATGCAGCACGCTGGCATCACACGGTGCCTTTGAAAAGATGCTGTCTCTCTGCTGCAGCTGCTTGTCCTTGCTTTTGTGTTTCTTTAGCCTGAAATAGTGATTCTTACCGTCCCATTCACAGACTTGTAAGACGTCAGGTTTTAAATAACAGGTGAGACAGGCACTGACAGATGATGCTGCTTCCAAGCTGCCTGTTGTGAGTGGGCTTAACCAATCAATCAACCAAAAAACCAACAAAAAAACCCACCAAAAAACTGTCACACCAAAAAACAAGACTTATTTCATTAGCAAATCCAAGCCAGGAGAGGGAAAAACCCATCCATTTGGACTGAACAAAATTCTTCCTTTGACACAAGTTGAAATACTTTTTTCTGGGTAGTAACAGGACAAGTAGGCAGCCCAAAACCTTGGGGTTGAAGCAAAGAAAAATATGACTCCCACCACTCCCTCAGAATGATTAGGAAATTCCAAGCCCTTGGAAATGACAAAAGGTCACTGATGTTGTAGGTGCACATATAAGTAGGAAACAATTGAGAGTATGGGGAAGTTGTCTGTATTACATATTTGGTTGTACGAACTGCATGAAGTTGGAGCTAAGGGAGGTTCCAAATGAACGTGCTAACGTGTATAACAGAGCATCATTCAGAGAAGAGCAGGCTCATTAAGAAACTATGACAGCAAACTAAAGCTGCTTTGCCTTTAAGAGTTCCGTTTTGCGTTGTGCATGCAGAGCAGAAAGGGGACTGGGTCAGCCTGGAGGTACATCCTTGTGCTTGAGAAATTTTCTGTGTGAGTGGCAAATGACCCATGTTGCAGAAGGGTGACTCATCTCTCCTGCCAGGGATGATCTGGGAAAAGATGGCCACTACTCAGGCTGCCTCCAGGGGCTGGCCATGAGTGCCAGGGCCATAGTCATGCGTGGAGTCACGCAGTGCATTGCAGAGCCATGGGAAAGGACAATTTCCTCAGATTCTCATGTGGGACACTGTTCCTGGGAAACAGCCCAGTGCTGGCTGGAGGACCCTATGGGGATGAGTGTGGCCTCTCCGTGTGTCTCTTAGGGAGGTCATGCCACAGTCAGTGTCCTGGGACAGGAAATATGGCTGCATGCAGTGTCAGGCACAGTCACATGCTAAGTTCATCTATCCAAGCTCAGACCCCAATGGTCCTTCCAAGGTCTCTGCTCCCCAGCTGTAATTCACTCAAGCCACACACTTGCGTGGGTAAGATGCAGCCCTCAGTGCTGGAAGGAAATCTTACCTGCTAACAGGTGTACTGGAGAAAATATCAGCAATGGAAGGGGTTTTGTGCAAAAGTGCTTGGGGCTATAGAGGAAGCATATTAGAAAAGTCCTGCCTGCT
>VWZP01006072.1:0-73223 GCA_013396995.1 Dicaeum eximium
AAAAAGGCGAGGATCCGGCCCCGCCCCGCATGCCCTTTTAGGGCTCGTTCCGGAAAATTTTTAAAAGGTTCGGAAAAGCAGAGGAGGTCCCGGGGCCGCCCCGCCAGACCCCGCTCACTTTCTCAGCAGCCGGTAACCGCAAAGCGGCGGCGGGTCAGGAAACAGCCGCATTCACGGAATAGAGCTTCTCCTTTGTCAAAGAAAAAGTAATTTTAAAAAATAATTTTTTTTTTCTGAATTACGGGTGGAAAGAGCCGCCGAACAGAGCGACTCGGCGGCGCTGCTTGTTTTGGAAAGTGTCTGATCTATATATACCGTCGCGAAAACGGAACCGCCTGCTCCGCCGGCGCTGGGTTGTTATTGTATCGACGGGCACAAGCGAGGACGGGACGGGCACGGGTGGCGGGGGGACAGGAGTGCCCCCCCCGTGCCCCACCTCGTTCCGTTCGGACCCTACCGCTCCCGCTTTGCTCAGTTCAACCTCTTGCTCCCACAGTTTCCATCCTCAGTAACATTTCCGCTGCTGATTTTGCTTTATTTCTCCATTATCTCCTCCATAACGAGGGTATCAAACCAAAGAGTGCTTAAATTCTGGCTTTTTTTTTTTCCTCCAAAGTACTAAAAATAACCTCCCTTGTGCCTCCCTTCCCAGGAGAAGCCAATCTTTCATATGCTGTTCCCAAGCTTAGAGCTTGCAGCCCCTACATCTTCTTGCTGATGAGGGTGTCAGATGTAATTATTTTTGAAAGCTGTATCCCGTGTCACTAATCTCATTACTTGGGGATATTTCATCTCGTGGCTGTTTATTACTGCATTTAGGAAAGCAACTCTCACATATGGTCTGTAGCGTGCGAGGCCCCTTTTCAATAGTCTGCAGTGAAAAAAACAACCCATTGACAACCCAAGCAGCAGCAAGACATGGCAACATATGAGAGATATGATGACAGTGCGTTCCTGTTCCAAAGCAACAAGCCAGAGAATACATAGGAAGGCTAAAAACTCCTCACTTTCATTTTTAACTGCAGATACCAATATTTACAAGTCTAATATATTACAGCCTGTGCCATAGAAGAGGGGTGTGCTCGGGTATCCCTATGGTGCATGGACTTACCTCTGCCTCGGCTCCCAAGCACTGTCACAGTGTCTCTCAGGACCCTCTTTATCCATGCCACACCTCACACCCCAGCTGAGAAAGGCTCTTTCAGTTCCTCCAGTTCACTGCTTTTGGTGATGCTCCAGTTTCATTACTTGTCCAGGCACCACGGACTCCAGACGAGACAGCAGCATCCCTGGAAAAGTAAAGATTATAGGGGCATTTGATAAGGAATAGTAGGCATAAACTTAGATATTTGCCTTGATGGGAGAAGTATGCACAGTAATTACTAAATATATAACAGCAGGTTTTAACATAGATTTTTGTTACCAGTCCTTTCTAGCACTTAATGTACAGCCAATACAGTTTGACATATGAGATTTAGTTGAAAGCAAGCTTTCAGTGGGATCCTAGATATTTTAATTTAAAAACCCATCTCGATTTAAAAGTTACATTTAAAAGTGTGACAGAGAGACAGGTTCTGGGAAATTTGACTGAGAAGTAGGAGCAATTGTATTGTACCTTTCCGTTACAGCTGAGCTATAATTGGTCTAATCGCTACTATGAAAGAACAAAATACTGGAATCTGTTGTGCAGTGGGGTGAGTTACTTTACATGAATTTGAGAAACAGTAACTCTTAGTGCAGTATCCACCTTACTGCAAAACATTGCAGATATCTCAGATTTAGGGCTTATGGATAGTCTACATCATCTTGTATTAATTCAAAATACTGTATGCCCACTGATGACACTAAATAATAATGAATGCAGAAAAAAGGAGAACCAAGGCTTCATACCCCACCTTAATCTCCCCCATGAATCAACTCTAGCTCTGAACTAACTTGGCTAATTAAATGTCTTTCCACTATGGAAAAGTATTCAATGAAAGACTGACACAAAATTTGACTTCACCTGTGGAATACTACTGTAGTTGACTTGACTGGTTAATTTTAAAAGGCTTCTTAAGAATGGAATAAGTTATGTCTTATTTCCAGCCTTTCCAGGGACAATCAAATCACTCAATGTCTTTCAATGGGGGCTTTGTCTCAATGGCAGCAGGATCTGGTGTGGGGCGAGATGGAAGCATACTTCATGCTTAGTTTCAGGAAGTTGTTGACAGATGAAACTCAAATGTTTCTGAGCCCTTTTCAGATATCCTTGCTGTATTGCTTTGCATGTGCTTTGTACCTTTGATCCTCATTTGGCTGATTACAGCAGACTCTGAGGGTTGCACTGTCCAGCTCACACTGACATCAATGGCCCTTACATGCAGAAATATCCTACTGGTTTCTGTGGTTCCTATAAACCACGTAGTTTCATATGACAGACAGATTGTTAGTGCAAATTGCCAAACCCCAATCACACCAAGAGCCTCGAATACGCATGATCTCTTATGGGACATAGCAGTGATTGAGGAGGGCTCAGAGCTGAAAGGCAGAACTTCTCTCCTATTCCCAACTTCTTTGAAACCAGGCCCCTTTGGATGTACTCTTTTAACAAGTATTTGCTCTTTTAACAAGTTGCTAGCTGACATTGCATTGGGGGTATATTTTCCTGCAGTCATTCTCTACCACAAGTACCTGAGACAGGAGTTGTAGAAATCATCTTTGCCTCTATACCTGAGTTGAGAGTGGCTGAGAAAGAAAAGGCAGCTTATCATCTGTAGAGCTGGCAACACATTTAACCAGCTCAGCATCACACATTTGAGTCATCTCTCCAGGGGGTTACCATTCTTCTGCAGCTAAACTCACTCGACCTCCTGTGCTAACAGCAGCGATGTCAGGAGGCCTGCATGGCAAACACACCCTGCCACTTCCACTCTGCATGCTGCTGCTTTCAGGAGGGTTAAGGTGGCCCCAGCTCAGCAGGTGCCCCAGGGAGTAGGAACTCATTTGGGAACAGGTTGTTTATAGATTGGAGACAAATGACCCTGACAACAACAAAGAATGTCTGTCCTAAGTCTGGGCTAGATTCATGTTGGGGTTGGTGGGTTTTTAATGTTTCATGTAAAAGAGAAAATCTTCTCTTCAAAGCTGGATTTCAGAGTTTTCTAAATTTACCCTTTTTTACCGGGGATAGAAATATTTGTCATGTCCTCACAGGAGAAATGCTTGTTTACCATTTCACCTTCTGTTTTGGCCAGGAGTGTCTGCTGGATTCCCAGGCTGCTGGCAAAAGCCACTTCCCTTCAGTCTGCCCTGCCTGCCCCTCAAAGGCCTGATATAGGCTCTTAGTCTGCACTGGCCAGTCACCAAAACCTGGAATCCAGCCAGAGAAACCTGCTGTAAACATGATCCTACAGAAAACATCTGGCTGACTGCTGGCATGCTAGGGGAAGGGGATGGTTAAGAAGCAGAGAAGGCATCCCAGTCTGCCCTTAATTACAGTACCTTGAAACCACTCTGTGGTTTTCAGCCAAGGCTGCTTGTTGTCTTAGGATTAATGCCTGTAAATTTGAAATAAGTAATTAACTTTATTGTGAGAACTTGGCTTAGGATAGCAGTAGCAGCATTCTGAAGGGCTATTTAAACGTCAATAACTTTTTTTTAATTCGGGCTATAGGAATCAAATAAACCCATGTGGAATCAATAAACCACTAGTTTAAGTTTGTGTGACTGTGAACAAGTATGTGACAGAGAAAACTTCCAGTCAAACAAAAACAACAACAAACTTGTTTGCTCAAAACTTCCTTTCCTTATTAAACACGTAGAACATTTCCTGGATGTTCCTGTACACGGTTCCTAGCATATATATAAAATCCGTAGTCCTACTTGCACTCTCCCCATGAGTTTCCCACGGAACGCCCGAGGGAACGGATGCTCTCGCCGCTGTCGGGAGGGGAGCGGGGAGCGTGTGCGGGCTCCACTGCCCTCTCCTGGGGAAAGGCGCTCCGGGAGCCAGCCAGGACACCGCAGCTCAGCAAGAGCGACGCGTTGGGCTGAGTTCTGCTGCTGTTTCACCGATAACAGCAGCCCTAAAGGTTCTCATCACAGTCGTGCTACCTACAGAGACACTGTGGCCCTGTTGAGTCAGAGATCCTGGCCACAGCCTGTGACCCCCACAACCCCAACAGATCGATGGGGGATCACGTACTGCAGTGAAGTGTTGAGAGCGAGCCACAGAGGGGCATCCCTGCTGAAAGGCTAAAATATCAGCTCTGCGTGCTGCTTGCTGGGGGAACAAAGAAAAAAAAGTTGCTTCTCAGCTGTGAAAATTACTGGGATACACATGTCATTCATGAGACAAGACTCAAAATAATGACAACTTTGTTTCTAAATAGTGATAGTCTGTCTGCAAAGCTTTACTTTTCAGTCCTTTCTTCTGAAACTAGTTTAACTTTCTCTTGTATTTCCTGCTCTAACGTGCCTCCTGTGTTTTGTGTAAATACTGCCTTGTCCCATGGCTGGGCCTTCAGTCCAGAGAGACACCAATGGAGCACAGCAAGTGGCCTTCTTCCTTGAAGGACTGAAATAAAAAAGTGTAGCAAGAGTCACATTTTCAGTTCTCTTGGTCCCATTAGCTAGTGTTTGAGTGCTTAAAAAGCCTGTCAGAAGGGTTTCTGGACATACTCCGTTTGTAGGAAACAGTGCCTGGGCATAGCTTTTCATCCTCAGGTAACAAACCAGGTATAACATCTCTCTCTAGCAAACCAGGAGGGAAAGCAAACATCTAGCACCATTTTCCAAGCAGTTTTCTCTTGAGAAGAGCTAGAGAAGAGTTCTGTGGGGTGTTCCCAGAAGCTTCCCATCCCTCCTAGGAAGCTGGAGCCCCTTACAGGACTTCGAAATTGCCAAGCACTCATTTGCATTTGTTCTATGTGCCACTTCTCAGAACCTGTTTCCAGCTGTGTCTAATTTCTCTGTATTTTGGTCTTAAAGAAGTTTGCCTTCAGCCTTGAAAACCCTCAGCTCAGGGTAAGTCAATCTGTGTGTGGTTCTGGCTTTTCCTTAGTTTTTATCAGCATTTATTTTCTCCTCCTGGGGGTATGTCTACATGATCCAGTTTCACCAGAAAAGCATCCTGACTGTGAATTCTTTAGGACAAGGGGATTCAGATTCATTTTTGGCAAAGTTACCCAATGGATGGCTTTCTATCAGGAACTGACAGCAAACTTTATTGCAGTAGAGAATTAAATAAACAAACAAACACCCACCCACCCCCTCCCCTCTCCAAGAGATTAAAATAAGCAACATGTTTTGCTTCAAAATTTCTAGGGCCAGATTTTTAAGTGGTATAAGTTAGCTTGAATTTACTGATCATGTAACCCCTACAATCTGAGGGAACAAAAAAATTGGACATGATTTTATTTACAGTTTGGTTACTTTTCAAGGCTAAAACTGCAGGCTCTCCTGAGGGCAGGCATGGTCCTTTTCGTTCTATATTTGGGCTGCTTCCACCTGTTTCGCAGGAGTTTGTTGCTGTCTTTGATTTGTTTTCTCTGCTGTGATGTACTGTCCTTTTTCTTTCACCTCCCTTCTCATTCATCTCTCTCTCTCTATCTCTCTCAACCAACCAAAGGTTGTCCAACCTTTTCAGCTCTTTCCCCTCTTCCTCCTCCTGTCTTTCCTCTTCCTTGGTAGCTCCTTTCATTCCCCCTAATCTAAGCAATTGATGCCAACATCTATATTTGGAATAGAGTGGGAACAAGCTATTCTTGTGACTTTACTTTGAAATAACTGAGAGGAGCAGATGATTTTCTTTGAATAAATAGAGTATACATTGAGAAGACAGGCTAGTAAAGTCAAAACAGCGTCATTAGGGAATACCTGCCCAGCAGGTTCATTTTTCCCAACACTCAGGATAACTTAATCAGGCGTTAGTTCTTGTTTGCTCTGTTTTAGCTTTAAATCATCCTTTTGTGCATAGTTCCTCTCTCCAGGTTAGTAACCTGAGGTGCTAACAGAGACCTAGCTTGTCACCACATTGTCTGGGCTCTCAGACATCAAGGGGAATGACTGCCACCTAAAATCTCAGATGCTAAAATTAGATGAACCTGGTTATATATTTGTTTAACACCTGAACTCAATGCTGTTGCATCTCTGGGTGTACTCACAGGATACTCTTATAGAGTCCCACTTATATGGGCTAGCACAGGAATATGCTGGGAAGAACAATTTCCTTTTGTGCAATATGATTTCTTCATGTCTTCTCACATTAACTCCTTCTCATCACCAACTGTTCCTCATCCCCCCTGCCATTTAAACTGCTACTGTAAGTAGCACATTAACAAAGCCAGCAAGAAACAGAGCTACCCGAACAGGGCAGCACAGAAGGGATTTCTCCCTATCTCCCATATTTCTGTGTTTATACAATTAACTCCCACACTGGCAGATCAAACAAGAAATTAGGCCAAATAAGAAATTCAGCATCATGGCTTAGCATTGTGTGCTTGTGCCATGGGAAGACCCAAGTCTATTTGTCTACTCCAAAGCGAAGCTGGTTCTATTAAAACTCTACTCCTGTAATGTGTTTGTGTGTCAAACAGCTTCATACAGGGGAAGATACATGAAACTACATGCAGAAAGGTGCAAAGACAAGATCTTTCCTTAAAAGTTGAGCATGCAAAGGAGGGATGGCTATTAATGTTAGACAAGAAACCAGAAGGAAGTAATTCTTCTATCTATTGATGATTTCCTGGTATTTTATAAATATTTCACCTAAAATAAATGGTCATTCTGACACTGTACTTCAACAGTTGTGGGTGCAATAGTTGTTAATAAGCTCAGTTTGCCTATAGAATATAAGTCAATACCAGTATCTTAGGAGGGCAAGGCTGACAGAACTCCAGTGCTTTTCTATCAGACTAATATAAAAACAGATCAGTCTTCAAGCAAACAGATTCTTTTCTATGTTCACACTACTACTACTGCCACCACACTGCAGATCTTGAATGTGCAGTGTAGATCAACAACAAACAGCCTAAGCAAAGGCAAGAATGAATGACCCAGGCTTAGAAGCAGCATCTACTTTCAGCATTAGCAGCAATTCCCAGGAGAGATCGCCAAGTGTCTCTGGGCTTCTGACACTTAAAACTGAGCACAAGGGAATTTGGTGCATGCAGACATAACAATATAATAACATTTCATACTGAATTAAGTGCATGTGCATGGTTAAGTGCATTTCATAGGTATCAGATGAGTTTTTGTAATTTTGTGCTGCCATAGAAAGGACATATTTATGTGTTCCCAACCCAAGGACAACAGACAAAGGAGCTTTGGCATATTTAGAGAGCGCTGCTAAAAATGGTGAATGGTACCCTCCCCTGCTACCTCTCATCCCCTGTCCCATCCCTGCCATGCTGGCAATGTGCTGCTTTCCTTTCAGTCCTCTTGATTCCACATGCAGTGGAATATACAACTATATAAAAACTGCAAAGGGAATCTGAAAAATAACCTTATTTTAAGGCTCACAGGGCATTAAGGGCACAGATCTGGGCCAGTTTACTGAAGACATAGTTAGCCCACAGCTGTATGGCCCCAAACAAGTCTGCATTCACTGGCCCAGGGACCAGAAACTGCTTCCCAGGCTCTCAGGAGTACCAACGTGGCTTTGATTTTTATTATTGAGCAGATATAGATGTGACCATGGCTTGGATGTACCTAAGCAATAACTAAACCCCACTGAGATGTGCACCCCAACCTCCCTGGTCTGGACAAGCTGCAAAAATGAGCATTTTCTGAGTCTTTCTACCACCACTCAGAATGGAGGGAATTTTTGTACCCAGAGTTAGATTTCTTGCCCATAGTATGTGATGTGCTGGATTCAGTCCTGTTTTCTACCTAAAAGCATCTCAGCCTATTTCTTTAATCATACAGGATAGCACCCAAAATCACGTTTCAGAGCTGCTCTCAGTGCCTCCCCATGTCTTCCTTGGAAAGGCTTTGGGCTTTATGTGAAGTGAGCCAGCTGGACTGTCCTCATACTTGGGGTTAGGGTACTTGCCTGGAGAAAAGCTGAGATCCAGTAGGAAGACAGAGCTTGTGTTCCAATTTCTGCACTCTGGCATCGTGCAGGTCATGAGGAGCCAACAGGCTGCGCATCTGTAGAAAGGTGAATGAGAAAACTCTGAGTGCTGCATTACAAGTCGTTAAAACCACAACCTGCAAGTACTTTCCAGGCATCCAAGAATGGACAATCACTGTTGCCATACCCACCACCCATCCCCAAAAGGACATGGGAAGTGTGAAGAAACAGCTGCTCCACACAGATGATATTTTTCACCTTAACTCATAAGAGATATCAAGGAACAGGAAGTATTCATCCTGGCATGTACAATAGAATCTCCTTAAAGCTAGGCTGAGTAATCAAAGAATCAACTAGGTTGGAAAAGACCTTGGAGATGATCAAGTCCAACTTATAATCATAACCTATGATCATAACCACATCATACTCCATGCTGTGATTCAGGACAGTGCTTGTGCTGGAGCACACTAAAAACACCAACTCTGCCACATGCCTGGACAGCCTGACCAGGCCTGCCATGGACTTGGCAGACTTTTTGCTAAGCACAATTATTGAAACACAATTTAAAGTTGACAATGAGTCTAAAAACACACACAATGTCAGAGAAGGAATGAAATGTTGCTTCCCCCTCTTTCCCCAATCTCATTACAGGCTAAGGAAAAATAATGTATGGAGAATAATACTTCACCATCCAAAGAGTTTTTCTGGTTTCTAAATCTAGTGAAGAGTCATTGTATATTTTGACAGAAAAATGGATCAAAATAATAAAGTGAATACAAAATTATATTGCTGTCAATAATTTAATTTACACAAAATAGCACTGTGACATGGTAATTGTTATATATGATGCAGCATTCAGTATAATATTTGGAGAATGCATTATAGAAAGTCAACATTTAACTACTAAAATCAACTTACATAATCAAAGCTGTCAGAGAATCTTTACAGTTTTATATTAATTTGAATGTAATTTACTATAGAGGTGTCATTCTTAGAGGTGCTTACAATAGTTAATGATCTCTGCATTACCATTATAAAATCCTATTGTCAAAGGTTCATCATTTGGTCTTAAGAACTCTGAGCCCTCCGGCACATATTCCTTTTCCTTACAAAAAGTGTCTTAGACAGTTTAAACTTTCCTCTCAGAGCAGATAGTGTGGTTGATTTCCAAATTAATTTTGAGGATTTGCTGATTTGCTGCTTGCCACTCCAGGATCTCAGAAAAAGAAGGGCTCTTTACAGAAGTAGTCATTATGGTTCCATTTTTTCTTCCATTTTCCTGAGCATGTTACCTCTCAGACCATTTTTCTTGCTGAAATGTCTAACTATCTTCCAATATTTCATCCAAACCTTCTCAATCATTCCTTCCCTCTTTCCTGTTTTGCTGTCATTAAGCTTTCTTCCAGGTCCTTCTCCTCCTCTCAGACTTTGACTCCCAGCTCTCTTCTGCATCTTCTCACAGATGTCCACTCTCATGCTGGCAACTGCTACTTCCACGGTGTCCATCAGTCCATGGGCTCTCCTGGCTGCAGCCTCTCAGCCTCACACCCTTTTTCCAAGCTGCAACCATAATCCACTTTTCCAACTCATTATACATCCAACAATTATTTGCTCTAGCAAGTACATTTCTCTTCCTAATCTTTCAGGCTTGGTTCCTATCAGACCTTAGGCATCAATCCACCCAGACCTGCTCTGTTGGCTGGTTGGTGATTTTCAGTTTGCCAGCCACAGGAACTATGCAGCCCTGAGGCATTAAGGCTGTTTTCCCCTGCCCCAAGTTTTCTGTCCAGGGAGTAGGACAGTGCAAATCAACTGCCCACAAATACGTTGTACAGGTAGTTTCCAAAACCAGAATTTGAAAGGCAGATTGCCAACATGAAGCTATTACCCATAGTAAACCTAAACCCAATAATCAACTTACTTTGGTAGACCTGCTTCAGTTCATGGGTCTAGTTTTCCTAAATCCTGCTCAAATTCATTTACTTTTCACCCATGTCACCCAGCTGTCATAGATCCCCTGGCTTTCTATAACATCAGTGTTATTAGACCAGACATGTTTGAGCCAACACGCACAACTGTGTCCAAAACCTAAATTTTTATTACCATGTAAACATTTAGATTTACACAGACGTAGTTTTGTCACTTACCAGGATCTCTGTATTTTATCTACAAGGAGAAGAGCTTTTTAAAATATTTGGGATGTTCTATTTTATCTATTCAGTCTTTTTATGGCCACTTTTGTCTATTGCCAACACTTAGCCAAAAGACTTCCTGCCCATTTTGCATCATTGTCATTTCCGTGTGTCCTAGGGTGACTAAAACATCATAAAAGTCATAAAAAGTCACATCATAAAGTCACCATGTTTAAAAAAAAAAAGAATATATTACTTTCTAATAATTTAGTGATGGAATGAGATGGAAGTCTCCTTTCCATTACAAACACTGAAAACAGGATTTGCAGTTTTGGACCAAGAAAAAGAAAAAAAAAATCTGTTGCTTACCTATCACGTTACTGGAGGTGGAAAGTGAAACTTTCACAGATGCCATGTTGTGATGATGGACTTGATTCAAGGGAAATGGGTTCATATTTTGAATAGATAGCACTGGTGACTGACTCAGCAAGATAGTTCAACTAGGACAGATAACAATGGTAACACTGGGAGTATTCTGTTTGATGGTTCGGATTCATAATTTAGTGATACAAAGAAACTCTAGAAATTACTTTTATTTTTCCCAGTGGATATCCAGCTGGACACAAGAAGAATGAGTGTCTGAATAAATTATATTTTATAGAGGCATTTGACACACTTCAGATTTTTTATCCTGGTTTTGGAAAAAAACCCTGGAAGACAGACGACAGCATGGACTACTGGCTAAAAGCTCCACATTATTTCATCATCCTTTGTGTTGAGGAAACAGAACTGGAAGATGAAACTTTAATACTGTCAGAAAAGTCAGCGACTGTATGGATCTCTTCTCTGCGGGATGAATGGGACCTGCCAAACGCAGGAGCTTAGAGGATGATCTTCCAGACTGGATGATAATTCTTCCATTTTCACTGTCCCTCAGAAGAATCTACCAAACCCGTTTATCTTCATTCAATATTTTTACCCCTTGAATCTCAATGAAGAGGTTTTCCTCTGATGTAGGTAGTTTGTTACCAAATGCCTGCTCTCCCCGAGGTTGACGCCCACTTCATTCAAGTATTCCTGGTGCAGCGGGGATGTTAGTGGCTACTGGCTTGCAGCCAACATCCCACACGTTTCCTCCGCAGCAAAAATGCCTTAATTCTGACCCACTGCCTTTCAAGTAGATAGTGGGGAAAAAAAAAAAATCAGTCACAAAGAGCTTTGCTTTTATCTGTATTTCCTCTTCAGAAAGATCTGAAAAAAACTTCAGATATTGTTCTTTTCTTTTTCGAGGTCCACGGTCAGCAAGGGTGAGGCTTGATGCTGCTGTTAGAGCTTGAGCCACAAAAGAAGCTAAAAGCACTCAGAGTGTGTTTCTAGATTTGGGTAAAAGAGTTTTAAGCAGGGCAACTGCCGAGGGGGTGGATCAGTGCCTGCTGTTGTGCCAGAGGCTGCATCCAGCACCTCTCCTGAGCACCATTCCTTCTGAAACTGTCACCTACTGTGGGAGCTTGTGTTTCTCAGGCAGAGCACTGAAAAAAAGATCAGAAGGGACAGTAGTTTTTGGCTCTCAGCTGGAGTTTTCCAGCCTCATCACAGATGGGAAGAGCACTGCAGACCTTACATGAAGCTGGGGCAGTGTGTGCCAAGCCCAGCACGTGAATGGGTGAGAGGAGCTGGTACTTGCTCACAAACCGGGCACGCTGCAGGCCTGGCACGGCCACCAGCAGTGGCTTTGAGATGTCACCAATTATGCAATGCACACACATTCTTAAACCCACAAAAGCCAAACACATAAATGGTTTTAAGACCAGTACACGAAAAATGGGATATAGTGAAACAAAGCTGTCCATTTCCTATCTCCATTGCACATAATCCTAAGGGAGAACAACACAAAGAGATCTTAGATTTGAAAATCTGGCCAAGCAGGGGAGAGGAGAGATCCAGCAATGCTCACAGGGAATGTGGAACCCAAAATTACAACACGAGGAGTGCTGGAATCAGAGAGCAGGGAGAAAAAGCTTTCAGCAAAGCAATGGCAAACCACTGAGTTAGTTTCTGATGGTGTTGTCAAGATGCAAGAAAGATAAACTACTCTCCAAGTTAATGTTATGTAGTGAGAAATATCTGAGGGAAGACATTAAGAAACAGATATAAATCAAAAAGGTATGAGGAAAGAAAACCCCAAAGACAATGACAATGTGGGAAAAATCACCAAGTGGAAGGCAGATGGCCAAATCTTACGATACAGATAGAAAGATAATCTACTTGGTTCAAAAGAACAAGAAAGTCTGGATGGTTAGAAATAAGAGAGATAATTAAATGGAAAGAAAGGAACTAATTAAAGAAATCATTAATGCTGACCTTGCATAAATAGAGTTTCAAAGATTGCACACATGCTAATTTGAGGAGCAGGATTGCTAGAAGTATGGAGACAATTAAAAATATTCACTCCTCTATACCAGGGATAATGGTAGAATCTGAATGGAGATTAAAAGTATTTGGTACTGTTTCATCAGATTATGATCTTGGAAAAATAACATGGAAACAGATGTGGCAATATACTGAATTTAGAGAGAATTGCAAAATGTACAGATGAACTCAAGGAACAAAACTAAAAGAGTAAAATGAGCATAGGTTAAAACACAAGCTGCAGAAAACTGACAGCAGGAATGATTTCAGAAGAAAACCTAGCATAGGTAAATTGGATAAAACAGAGGAAAGGCTGGCAGCCGTCATTGCCGTGACACTTGCATTACATCTCACTTCCAAATGCAGAGTCCAATCCAGGAGAAGGCAAGAAGCAGAATATGCTCTTTATAGGGGAAAAAAAAAGGCTTCTTTCTTTTGTAGGTTCCTGTGTCAGTAGCCATTTTATGGGGCTGCCAATCATGGCATATCAACTGAAAAGCCAGATCATTTTCTAAAGCATCTACCTTCCCAGAGAAAGATTTTCAAGTTGACTGTGTACAATCCAGCTGCTGCTTTTAATCTTTCCCTGACAACAGTAGTTGTTTTATTACTTTGACAGTCATTTGCAGCCCATGAATGGCACCACAGTCCTTGTAAGATAGGAAAACTCTTTTGATCTATAATTTCATAAGGTTTAGCAATGGACAAAGGATTTTTCCGGTATACTTGATCACACACTTGCTGAAGTTTAGGCCTAGAGCCAATAAAAAAGCACTACCCTTCTGGAGATACACAAAAATCTTTCACAATTCATCACAATTTTTGATGAATAATTACTGCCAGGAAAAAAAAAACCAACTTATTATAAAAATACTGCCTATTAATAGAAAATTAAAACCCGGGGTACTCCTGAAATAACTTTGATATATTGCCACAATCACTTTTAACTGCCATACTATTTTAATATAGTATGATCTATAATATAGAAAATACGGATGCAAGATAGGTGTAAGTGCAAGAAAGGAAGTTGTTTCAAGCTGTCTGTAATAGCTAAGAGAAACTGGGAGAAAACTCAGGCAGACAGAGTAGTTTTCCAGCATAATGACTTGTTCTCTGCTCTACAACTAAGAACTGCATATTTTGTGCAGTCTGAAATACTGCATAAACTCTAAAAGAAAATATATTTCTAAACAAGACTAGAAAGCCATTCAACCAACCATTCAGAGTGAAAAAGTAATTGAAAATCTAAAAATCTGTCATTTTTATTAGCACAGGCTGCAGTACTTTGAGCACTTACACATATGTTAAACTTTTCACACATGTGCATCCCATTTTCTTGTCCTATTTCTATTGGAACACATTCTGCTCTTCCTTATGTATAAGGAATTAAACCATAAAGTGTTTCTGATATTCTGAAGTGTAAGGACAGTGTTTCTAGGAGAGCTATTAATTTAGCAGCAGTCAGCTGAATATGTAGCTACCTGTGGGGAATATTTAGATAAGGTGCTGCATTGAAGTCTAACTTCTTTGAATTCCATCCTTCAAAAATTCCATGTCCATTGGCATAGCCCATTTCCATAAAGATATTCCTTCCTAAAAATCCACACCAGGCTTCAAATGTAAAGAGTAAAAAGAAACAAATCTCATTTTTGCTGGCTGCACTTAGAAATCAGTCATCTTGATACTTTGATTGTTCAGAAGGAAATTGAGGAGGATTAAAGGATAAACAGGAGTTACTCTTCTACTTCCTGCTCTGTTCAATTGTTGATGTCTATAGTATATCTTAAATAAGTATATTTCAGTTGACAAAAACATTTTGCTAGTCAGCTTCTGTTTATAATCTCTTGAAATTTCCACAGAATTCCCCAAAATCACATTTTCTGGCAAAACACCAGCCTGACTCCTACAGTCTAGCATTCAAAACACAAATACTTTGCCTCAATCTTTTCAGATAAACCACTTAATTTGGTTCCATTAAATTATTTTAACAAAATAGTGAGATGCCTCTGTGCAATTACTTAAAAAAACAGAAGTTCCTCACAATCAGCTAAAACTGACCCCAGTGTCACTGAGCTCAAGAAGTCAACTCTCCATGCAAGCAGAGATCTTAACTTCCATTCCTCTAGTTTGTCAGATCTCTAAATGAAAGGGTCTTTAAAGGGTTATCTTTCTCTAAACACTTAAAGTTGTATTTTTAGCCCCACTGTTTTCAAATAAAGCACAGCTCTGAGCTTTGCATATGCAAGATTCTTCTGTTCTTTCCTTCAGATTAGGAAGACTCAGAGGAAAAAATTTGGCCACTGTTTGCTAATTATGTTAAGAAGTGCCTACAGTACATCAACCTCTTGCATCAGACCACGCTTGGAATTACAACTTTCTGAGCATTTGCTCACTCAGTCTTGAGTAACTGAATTATTCCCAGCCATTATCAATTCTTGGACTTCCCTTTGAGACCTCAGTCCACTAGAGTGGACTTACTGTAGGAAACATGGCCTCATGTTTCTGCATCCTTCCTGCCACATCTTGCAAAATGCTTAAGACATTGTGCAACAAAAATGAATGAAAATTGGAAAGCACAAGCAGAGCTGTGCTCTGCTAATCCATGCGAACTCCAGTTCATGTAGGTGTCAGCTCTGAGTACTGTAAGAGCTCTGCCTGGCTCCAAGCCCTACTGAAGGCAGGAGCAGTTCAGCCCCACAACTTAAGGTGCAGGTGTTGACTGCTCCCAGCCCAGCAATGCCTGGGGGGTTTCTGCTGCCCCAGACTGCCATGACAAGCAGCTCATTGCAAGTACAAGGCAGCAGCTCTACAAGCCTGCAAGAACTTTGTGCAAATGGGACTGGTTGTGTTTCAGGGGGCGCAGAATACCCCACCAGGACCATTTTGTTGTCTGTAATCATGTTTATTTAACTGATGATCTACATCTGCAAAAGCATCAACTTCACAAAATTCATCAAAAACTTAGCTCCATGCTTTCTGTTTCCAGCACTGACTTTCAGGATATTTCATCTAATAAATCTGAAGTAGACATGAATAAACAAACATGGCATTATACTAAGCTCATTGATTATGCATCAAGATACATGATATTAGAAGTACACACAGTACTGGGAGCTCATGGCAGATGAATGTGCAAAAAAGGAAAGATTATTATCTACACGATCAGAAACCTCAATTTGTTTCAGCTTCATCTGTTTTGGATGTTTTGACTGAAAATTGTATTAATAATTTCCAAGTTGTGACTAACTGATTTAAAATATGACGTCTCCATATGATATTTCAACATTCTGCACACTGTACCTAAGAACAATCAGACTGAGGTCTTTCTAATGCAGTTTTCTGTCTCTGTTAATTTGTAAAATACAACTATTCTCTTATCATTCTGTGTGGGATGAGAGAAATACTAAAGAGCTTTTTGCCTTAGAAGAGGAAGAAAGAAAGAAAGAAGGGAAGTTTTCTTCTCAACAGCAAATAAAGGACCCAATCTTTTGGCATCAGTTCACTGACTCAAATCATCTCTTGGAGAAGGAGACAAATGTTGTCTTCTGAATTACAGTCCCAGCAGAAGCTTTTCTGCATAGCGAAGCAAATCAGAAACATAAGGCCCCCATTACCAGAAGCAGCTTTTCCAGGAACAGAATAGTGCCTGGGAAATCATCTGATTCCTGGACATCCAGCATTTCAGCCATCGGCCCCAAAACAAAAGGAAGGGGGAGGCCAAGGGCTCTGGCACAAAGCTGTGCTCATGAGGACTCTGCTGCAAAACCTTTTCAGGCACTTCTAGGACAGTATCTGCTTTCATTGAGGCTCAGCAGCCTTGCAGCTCCTCGCCTTCCTCCTTGATGTGAGGGCAACTTCTGCAGTAAGCACATTCCACACCTCTTTCTTAGGAGGAAGGATACTTGTCTTCTCCTGGCTTCAGTGTCTGAAGTATCTGCCAACATTGGTAGATGTTGGCACTGTTTTACCAAGAGGTCTGCTGCAAAATGCAGGTCGGTGTTCTCTCTGTTTCCTCTTAATCCAAGAAACTGTACTGCTGAAAAGAAAAAGTTTAAACAACCAAATAATGACTTGCACAGAAAACAACACCCTTCTGCCTCAATTCTCAGACATTCTTCCAGCAATCAGTCCTGGGCAGGGTGTGGCAGCACCATTCCAACATTTGGCATGAGCAGTGCCAACTGCCCTTCCTCCCAGTTCCTATCCTTTCCCTCAAATCAGAAAATGCTTTGTGTTACTGGAGACAAGGAAGCATCCACCTCTGGTGTTGAGATGCTGTAAGTATACAAGGAAAAGAATGAAGAATCAAAAATACATCTTACATTTGTAGAGGTTATACATACATACATATATATGTGTATGTATGTATGTACACACACACATATATATGTAATTTGTATGGATCTAGCTTCTCATTCAAAATTTCTTACATGCAAATAAGAGAGCATTTGGATTGTGGTTTGGGGCAGGTGGTTCCTCATGCAAACATATGAGGCTACATTACAGCTACAGATGTTTTTCTGAGCACTTAATACTGTAATAGTATTTAAGTATCTATGCAAGCCTTTTACAGGTGATGTTCTTAAGCCTTCAGTTAGTTTATTAGTGTTGCTAAACCAAATGGACTGAAACAGTTAAACCTCAGGTATTTTCTATTAGCAGTTCTGTAAATAGAGAAAATTATTGCCCCTGATAAGCTGAGGATCAATATGAAGCAAAACCAAGTGTTCAGAAAATTTTCAGCAAATGAGGTAATATTGTGACACATTTTAAGACCTCTCAGAAAGGAGAGTATATGTATAGGTAACAAGCTTCCAAAGTAAACTGGATATGTAGGGCTGATGGATTTTCTTTTTTCCATCAATAAATTGTGGAGGAAATTGCAGAATTGATATTAATCTCACCCTTTGCCATTTCTTGCTGTGAGATTTCATTTCATAAATATTCCTTGGAAGAAGAGGTTTTAAAGAACTGGAATGACCTGGATCCCCAGTGGTGAAAGGTGAAGTGGGCTTTATTTGGAATCACCTTTGCAGGAAGGGAACACCTCAATAAATGCTCTGCGTGATCAGTTCTGACAGAGGGTTGTGTATCTGCCAATGCAACCCACATTTTTTACGCTAGTACAAGTCAGAATAAATATTATCTCCACTCATGTGACAGACCTCTGATAAAGCAGAATTGGCCTGGTTGATTAGGGGTATGTGTCAAACACAGATAATGGGGGAATCCCTTTCAGCAGCAGCACAGCACCTTAGCAACCATAACAAGGCCAATTTAACGAGCCTCCTGTTTTTCAAGAGATATTAATTGCAGTCCTGTCACATAAGATACAATTCAAGATAAAATACGTAAAAAGGGGGAAATTGGATTTCATTCCAATTTTGTCACGATTATAAATTTTCTTGCAGGACCATGAATCTTACCACTGCTGATCTGAATATCCTGGATGGCTGGCACACTGCAGTAGAACACCATTTATTGTTACAAGTTCTGTTGAACACTAGAAGAATGTCAGGTTTTCTGCTGAATCTTTCTACCACTATGATTTTTATTGTGTCTCCTCTGACAAGGATGCTTCCTCATCTCTCACCAGTACTATCAAGATTTTATAAATGGTTCTTCAAGTGCCCCATTTGATATCTCCTTAGGGACACTCTCAGGCTTACAGATAAATATCCATCCAAGGGCTGCGCTGGATTGATGTACAAATTATCTTCACACAAGTAAATCAGAATTCCCAGTTCGGTGTTTCAATAGCTGTATCTCCATTCAATCAGTTGTCATAATTGAATAGGTGTTCCTTGTTTGTGCATGATATAAACTTTGTGCTGCCAATGCACGTGTTCTCAGGCCAGGCTCCTTCAGCAAGGGAGAAGGTGGACCTGCCATATGCTGGATGCTGCTGCATGGCAGCAAGGATGCTCTGCCACTCTGCATTTTCACCTGAGTCAGAGCAGCTCCAAGCTGACCCCCTGGATGTGGCACATGCTGAACTGTGGGTGCTGCCTGCATGTGCATTGTGGCACTAAACAGGTCTCAGCCAACAAGCTGCTCATCTTCTATTGAGGATGTTCCATTAAAATTAATTGTAACAATTACATTGTCACTTTCGTGGATGCAATGTGCTTCTGAATCAGATCTAAGTTGTCTTCTAACAGTGAATACCTTTGTGATGAAACACTGACTGCAAAGTTCCAATAGCAGTATATTCAACCCTAAATATTTCCAAATTATATCATATGGGAGAAAGTTAGAGAAATGTAATCCTTACTCCTAATCCCAACATGAGGCTGGAATAGTTCAGTTTCTTTAAAGATACTGCAACAGTGGCTTTGCAGAGAAATCGTTTTGCTAAAGAGATGAACCTTAAAGCTGTTCATAATCCTAAACCTCTTGTCCTGGCAATGCCAAGAACTCCAAAATCATAACATATATCACCTGTAAACATACCTTGGTCATCAAAAGGTTGATTTTCTTCTTGTTACAGAGAAGGAAATAGGTGGGGAAAGAAACAAAGATGGGCTACTTTTCTATAAAATATGTTAATGGCATTCTTTTATTTTTTCAGCAAGGAACAAGGATGCCCACAAAGACAGACTTTGGGGAATATTTAGCATTTATATAGGTCTTTACATGCTAGTCTGAGAGATTACCTCAGATTGTTTAGGACATGATAAAAACACAGAGTCTAAAGCTGCTTGCTTATGAAGTTCAGGCAAACCCAGGCTCACCAGCAGAGTGGTTACCTTAAGGGACTTTGGGTGACACATCAGGAGCTTGTAATGAAACCTTCCTTTCATACATTGGTGCTAGCAGGAAGGTTCACCATTTTCTGCACAAAGCCTGCATAGTCAGGAAACACAGCACTGAAATTCAGCCAGGCACACACATCCCCCAGAACTGAAAGCATGGTCTGCCAGCCAAATGACACAAAACACTAAACCACAAGTTTTAAAGTCTGGTCTTACTCAGCAAAATATTTGCATGTTTTTGGACACATCTCCAAATGACAGCATTTCCTAAATGTCATCCTCAAGCAGTGAGGCCTCATTTGGCCTAAAGATGCAAGTAATGGCCTAACCTGTATTCTCAGAAGTATATGGGAGTCCCAATTCACATTTTACAAGTCCCAGCTGGAGATTAGCTGCATTTCAGGAACCTCAATAACTTTACAAATCCTGTCCAAGGAGTTTAATTTGCTTCTGAAAAGAGGTGCTTTAAAGATGATAAATATACAATTGACAGCAATAGAAGCTCAGCATGTAATCCAGTACCTGTTGGGCCACAAAACAAGTCTGACACTAAAATGAGCAGCTCTTTGCTGCTTGTGTGGAAGATCATTCCAGGTGACCCTGTGCAAAGATAAAAGGACCAACGGAGTTTTTGTATGCACTATTTTCAGATTGTAAGAAAAAAACCAAAATACACAGATGTGATAAAATTATTGAATAATCATGATTGGGGAGGGGGAGGGGTTGTTGCTGTTTAAGATTTCCTTTATTAACAAATATTGATATTGTAGGATGGTGCAATTCATCATTTCATACTATGCACCCTGAAATATTCTGAGATTATTCAGTTAATTTTTCTGAAAACTACCATGTATATATATAAGCTACTTAATTAAATACAGGAAGTTATCTTCTAGCAACCCCCTTCCACATTCTGAACATGAAAGAGTACACTAGAATATTGATAGCCATGCAATATTTTAATGTTGGAAAACACATTAGTTTTCAGTAATGACAGGGAGTCATCAAGAAAAAGAAAAAATAAAAGAATGAATATATGAACTAATTTCGGTTCTATTTTGTACTGTCACATGGTGAGCAAAGAGCCTCAAGTATGTGAAAGCAGCATTTGGTCTCTCTTGCAGGGAGATCACTTACCCCCAGAGCTGGGATGGGCTCTTTGCTGTGACCTTTGTGAGCCCGCCCCCGCTGCCCCGCAGTTAACACGTTCTGAAGACCCTCCTTTGTCTCCGTGCCTCTGCTCACTTACTAGCAGCGGGCTCTGCTACAGCGGAATTAATTAAACAAACTGCTCCAAGCTTTAATCTTTTATACAGCACCCAGTGCAACAGAAACTACCTCATGAGTCACATATTTGCACATCCAGCAGATGAAATACACATACGAAATACTGCCTTCACCTGTGATCTACATGCCAATTGATATTTTCACCCTGATCCATGATAGCTGCTTCCTATACCAATCAACCATGAGTAAAAAAGATAATAGCAAGGACAGATTTGTCCTCTTATACTGAATTTCAATGATCATGATAAAACCCGCAAGTATGCAGAAACCAAGTCTCACAGTATACAGAAAATTTCAAAATCAGTAGCACAGAACTACCAGACAAACATCCAGACTTCACCAGATCAGGCTTAAAAAGGTGGTGTACCCCCACTCCACAAGCTGGGCAAGGAATGTGAGATGGTATCAGATGAAACCTGGCATTTCTGTATGGGTTTTCCAGGACATCTGAAAGCCCTCAGGTGAGCACATAGTTGACATCCTCTTGGCCCTTCAGTTTGCCCTCCCTGCATGGCACCAGCTCTTTGGGACGCTACAAACAACAAAAACTCACAGGAGCACCCGATGCAAGGTGGCAGCTGCAACAGACAACATCTCCTTATTGTTTTATACACTCCAGCCTTCTAGCAAACATCTCCAGTTGTCAGCTCGGGCCAAACCCTTCCTTCCTTCCTGAACTAAGAGGTGAGTGTCCAGGTGAGCACTGAACAACAGCTCTGCTACCCTGGGGTATGAGATTTTACATGAGTTGGGGAGCGAGTGTGAAAAGTGTTGTTAGCAAGTCTCCTCAGCTACCGTTCAAGGAAGGTGCTTATTATTACCAGAGAAATTAGAATACTTTAAGCCCACTAAGTATTTAAAATGCAACTACTTCAAAAAGACAAGCTACAACTGAAGTTTTCAGCAGTGGCTTTCAGAACCCCACCCTCAGCAAAGCAGAAAGAAAAGAAATGGGAGCTCAGCACTTCTCACAAAATAGGGTTGTGTAAAACCCCCAGGCCAAAAATACTCTTCAGAGATCCTCAGAGAACATAAAAGATCAAAACTTCAACCTCAGCCCTGTGTATCTGAATTGCTAATAGATGCTTAGTACTGTCTCCATCTGCAGCATCACACGAGGATTTGAGGTAATCATGTTTTTAGGGAAAGGGAGTGTTTCACATTGCCAGAAGCATCTTCAAAACTCAGATTCAGAATTATGATGTAGCATTTTCTGTCTTGCCCTGAACAAGATTTTCAATCACCAGTTTATGAACAGCTGCACCAATACTGCGCTCTTATGTGCTAAAGAACACTGGGACATTGCAAAACTACAAAGGCTTGTCCTGTCCATTTAACCAGCATGTCACATGGAGACAAAGCATAATGCAGCTCTGTGAAAAGTCCACCCACAAACTTCATTTCACACTATAAGAATGAGGCACTTGAGTTCTCTGTCTTCCTTCTCTCACAGGAGTTCACATGACAGCAACTTAAATATTTTGGAGACTCAAGAATATAGCCTTTTGAAAAGTTACCTGCTTTAAAAAAGTAGTCATAAAAGATATTTTGGTAGCTACCTTGCTATTTCTTTCTTGTTCAAAACATTTGTATTCAGTTTATTTTTAAATGTAGATCGGTACTGAACAATAAAATAGAGTAGTTCTCATTGAAAAGCTGCATCATCTTGTTAAAACCTAACTCTATAGAATTGGAATCCACAGCACTTTGAAGTGAATTAAAATGCTATCACTAGAAATAGAAATTTTTTCATTAATGAAACAGTGTATTAAATTGCAAGATAAATTTTAAAAACCACTGCAGTATTTGTTATCAAATAGGAGACATTTATTTTATCAATTAAGCTCATAACAAAACCCCCATTATACTGACACAGCAGTACCAAAAAGGACAACCCCCCTTCCTTCATGCACACTCATGCACACATACAAACACAAACTCCTTTTACCCAAAGCTGCCAAAAGAGACCCACAGCTCCAAAGGGAGGGGCCAAAGGAGCAACAAACTCAAATATCAACTGTCAGAAAAAGCCATCCCTCAGCAAAGCTATATTTGGAAGACAGTGTCATGTTTTTAACATGCTGTGTTCATGGAACTACACAATCATGTAGTAAAAAGAAATTAAAAGCAAGGGGTACTGAAGAACGTTTAAAACTATTATTTTAGGAGTCTATTTTCCCTAAGCAGAGATGTAGGAAAGAGTGAGGACTGTAGTAAAGAGATCAAATATGCCTGGAAGAAGTCCTTTATATAAACAGTTGAATCATTCCTATTTGGTTTTGTACAGATTTTATAAACCCCTAAATAACCCTTTTAAACATTTAATTTCATAACTAATTAATTCTCTACAGTGGGGAACTACAACAAACTTGGAACAATTTTCTTAAATGAAGAGACAGCTGATGGCTCAGGTTTCCCAACACTGATCATCCTCAGCCTCAGGATTCACTGACAAACTTCACCACTGATGTCCCCATGCAGCAGTCTCAGCAAGGCCAACCACCTGCATTTACCTTGAAAAAATGGAAAAAACCCTTCTGCCAGGCAAAGGGAGGCCAATAGCTTATGGTAATACCAGCAATTAGTCCAGTCCTATAATACACACCTGCCATAAACTCAAGGTGCTGGCAGGGTGGATTCAAGGACACAGATTAGGGATTTTTGCCTAAATGCACTTCTTTTGGATGTTACTCCAACAACAGTTACACCCAGAAACCTCTTTAGCTAGTCATAATTAGCACAAAATGGGGTATGTCGAGTAACAGTATGAAGAATACTGACATCAGTTAGGGGTCCTGCTAAGTCACCTGTACAGATGCTAAGGGCCCTGCTTTGGTCACTTAGTTTAAGCACAGGCACTGCTCCTTTGATTGTACAAGGGTATTTTCCAGATGAAAAACTGCAGGAGTCAACAGACCTGTGTTGATTTGGCACAGCCTGGTTTTTGGTAGTGGGGGGCCTGCAGGGCTGGCTTCTGTGAGAAGCTGCTGGAAGGTTCCACCATGCCCAACAGAGCCAATCCATGATGGCTCTGAAGACAGATACACTGCTGGCCCAATTAGAGAGGTTGGTAATGGCTCTGTGATTACATATTAAAGCAGAAAATCACACAGCGCATGCTTCCAGAGGGAGAGAGAGAGAGAACCCTTGTTTCCAAACTAGAGCAGCTTATCCTTGAAAGGTTACACCCCATGGACAAGTGCCCTATGCCACAACAGTTTTGGGACGACTGCTTGCCCACAGGAGAGACCCACTGCATAGCAGAGGAAATACTCCTCTCCCCATCTGAGCAAATGGAAAAAGATCTTGAGTGACAAACTGACCAAACCCCCATGCTCTGTCTCCCTGCACTGTCGATGGGAAGGAGGAAGGGGCTGGGGTGAAAAAAGGTGTTTGAAAGGCTTATTTTACTCTTCGTTATCCTCCTCTGACTCTATTAACAATAAATTTACTTAATACCTTTAAACTGGAACGTGTTTTGCCCTTAGAGTGTTTTCCTCCCAGTCCTTATCTCAGCTCATGAGCCCTTTGTTAATTTTTTTCCCTCTCCCCTGCCCAACTGTAACAGAAGAGGGTAAGCAAATTATTTTCATGGGTGCCTGGCATTTGGCCAGTGTCAAACCACAACAATATGCCAGTCCTCATAATCAGGAAAAATAACTAATTTAAATGTCAAGACTAAATGAGGCCTTTAAGACCCATCTCTATGACATGCAGGTGAATGCAATGAAGTTATGGTAACAAACCTTGCACAGATGCAGCTGGAGCAGGGCATGGCCATTGGAGCCAGCTGAAAGCTGCAGACAGCCAGATGAGAGATCCTCCAGACAGGGTAAGCCCACTCTCAAGAAAAAAAAAAACCTTTGAAATTACCAGGTGCAGCTTTAAGCGGGTGCCAGTCTTCCTCAGCTGTAGTAACTGAACAGAACTTCAGGTATGAAAAACAGCTTACCCAGGTACTTCTGAAAAATTAAGCTAGAAGACTGTGATGGGAAGAGGATAAATGACAGTTCTGTTGCCTTCTTAGGAATTCTTTTGGAAAACAAACCAGTGTAAAAAACCAACAAATTAATCACCACTGAGCTATATTCCTCATGACTACATGACGTACACAATTCAAGGAGGGAAAGTGTTCCTCTGCAACTAGTCTGCTGAGAAACTACCCTGAAAGTGAGAACTCTCTCTCTCTCTTCATTGCAATGGATCTTGACATTGACTTGGTCATGTTAATTAGCCAAATTCAATCCCAGTATTTGCTTGAATCAAAGCAGCAAAGACATATGAACATCAACCATCAGGTAAGTCCATGAAGCACAAACCCTTTGATGGTCAGTGGTATTCCCTGTACCAGTTACCTTCTTGTTTTGGAAAAAAAAAGAGGGACCTTTGGAGAAAGAAAAAAACACTACTGAGTCATTTGACAGAACATATTTCTCAAATACAGCAAGCTCTAGTGTTATCACAGCCAAAAAAAAAAATTGGCAGAGGATTTGACTGTGGCAAAGACACTCTAAGTATGAAGTTTCCCATTCTGTGAGTTCTGAGATACTGGGCATCACTGTACCCCCATTTGTGAAGGGTTTTGAAGCAGGGGAGCAGAAGAAATGAGAGCAGCCTATAAATGGGAGCCAACATGCTTATAAGGACTATATGCTGCACATTAGTGTCTGCAGAAGATCCATGGAAGCAGACTGAATGGGTACACAGGAACATCTGCCAAGCCAAGCACAGAAATAACAGAAAAATATAAAAATCCAATACTGTAGTCTGTGTGGTTTTTTATAAGCACCTTGACGATAGAGGCACCAAAGACAGGAATAAACTGTGTCACTTTTTAAACATGATTTTGATGCCTTTGGAAGACACTGGAGTGGTCCAAAAGCTTGGGAAAGGCTTTCACCTACCTTATTTTACCTCTATCTTTCTCACACACACACTCAGTCTCATGCTGCTTTACAGCCAGCTGCTTATGTGCCATGTTTGAGTAGATATGTAATAGAACGGGACTGTTCCAAAGAGAGAAGGAACATGCATGAAGATACAAAACTATCTTACGGTTTCAGGGAACGGGCATGAAATACTCTGTGCAGGCTTGCCTTATCTCCTGGGCTGCACTTTCTCTCAGGAGCTGGAGACCTGCTTTTTATTCCTACAGCTCAGGGTGCTGAACTTCCAGCAGGAATACAGCATCAGGCTGCTGCTCTAAGCCATCAGCATTCTCAGGCTGCTGCTCTCCAGAACACCATTGCTGCCCCACCTCCTTTCCTGAGGTAAGACTTGCCTTTGCTACTGACAAACTGATTCCTAAGAGCATGAGAGCTTAACATTATATACATTTACACAAACTATACTATACATTGTGTGGAAGCAGAGCTTTGGTTCAATCAAAGGCAGCAGCCTCTGAAGGAACCAGATGGGCCCATAAATAGGTGGAAATTACTGGCTCACAGAGAAACCATAGAATTCAGCATCATGGTGCATCTCCTACTAAGTTCACAAAACAGTATCTTGAGATAGCAAGAGTTTATGAAAGTAAAACCATCAACAGCACAGCAATGGGCAAGAAATTTGGTTGTAACCTGTAAATCAAACATCAAAGGTGTTACAAGGCTGCCAATAACATAAATATGATGTTGTACGCCTAATACAAAAAAAGCTCTCTTAATCTCTTCTTTCACATGCATAAGTAACTCACACTGCATGGAAATGTCATATCTAGTAAACAATTAATTTAAAATCATTTAGGTACAGCTTAAAATGTATTTTAATAGTATTTTTCTAAAGGTGAGATAATGCAAAGAAGAACAGATAAAGATACAAGAGCTTACCCAAGTGATGATTTGAGTGTCCTATTAATAGCTTATATAACATAATGGTGTTTATAAAAAAAAATAAGCAGTATGTAAGTGAGAAAGGACAAGTAATGTGACAGGATCAAGATTAAAACTCAGGAAGTTCCCATTAAGGCAGTTCATCCCAAGTTTACCACTGTATAAAACAGCATAAGAGAGCTTACTCTTAGGTATCCAGTATACAAGTATATCAAACGATTATAACATAAAAGTATCATATTCTCTTTCCAGTACAAATGTGTTAAACCATTGGATTTGGCTCCAGATCTGATTTTCACTCCCACCAGACTCTGGGAAAGGCCACATCCTGTTTTGAACATGTCATTTCAGGACATAAAATGAGAACTAGTTATGAAATTCACTTTCCAAAGCCTGCAGTACCCAGCATCAGAGGAATTCGGAAGTTACAAGACTACCTCTATTCTACAGCTTGTCAGGCAAGCTTGACTTCAAAAGTTGAAGGCCAGGCCAGGACAAACTGGTCCTTTTGATGTATGTGTGACAGTGCCTGGTGTCACATGTAGCCTTATGCCTTAGACAGGCCACACTTTCAAAAACTGTGCTTGCAGTTTCCCTCCATCCCTAGAGAGCACAATAAATGCACACACACCATGGCAAATTCAGCTTAGCAACAGAAGCTAACAAAAAATGAAAAGAAAAGTTATTACTTTTAAATTATTAAGTTTATAGGTAAGCCCCTAACAGGAGAAATACCATTTTCTCCCAGCCTTCTTAATGCCATGCCAGTGTATACACATGGACATATATCTAAGATATAAGTTTAGAACAGTTAAAAAATATATGTTTGCCTCTACTTTTTATTTGTTAGCATATTTGTGACCTACATTACAGGACTGGTAACCTGAACAATCCAAGAGGTTCTCTCTTTGGGGAGGGAAGAGCAAGACATGCTAAATACAGTGTACATTTACTATCTGCATAGGGGCTTCTCACACCTTGTCAGATCTTCCTTCTCACTTGACACCGTCTCTACTACCTCAGGTTGTTAGAGTGGGTAAGAGCCACAGCAAACAGCTCCTGTAATTCCTGGCATGTTTATGCAGCCCCATAAACTACCATTCCCCCAGATTTCCAAGAACATTCCTGAAGACTTTAGTCTGAAAATCAGATAAAATATTTTAAACAAAAAGAAGAATGCTAGTTGCCTCCTTGTAGCCTGGGCAGGCTTTAAACACTTGAAGGTTTTGTATTCCTGCCCAGTGGTCCCCCTTCAAGGGCAAATGGCTTGGACATGTATCTGACAGTAGAAGCAGAAGGTTTCTACCTTCTGCTCTGACACCTCAGCCTTGTGCTGGTGCAGGGTCAGTGTTTGCTGGCACATGGCTGCACTTGGGCCTGCTGATGGAAAGTTGTTCCCTGGCTGGTGCTTGGTCCCTGGCATGAGGAATGATTCAGTGATACCATGTCCTGGTCCAAATGTCTTCAGAGTTGGTGCAGATACGTGACACAGCAAAATAACATTGTGTTTGTCCCACCTTCCAAACTGGGAATAACTGAACTACTCATGTTACTCCTCCTAGCCTTCAGAGCAATCCATCAAATCAGAAACGTATGGATGGTAAGGTTTTTGTCCCAGGAAGAGAACTGGAAGGAAACACTGGAGTCAAAAAGACATTTTCCCCCAGGCCAAACTTACTTTTCCCCTTTTTATTGCTATCTGCTACCACTGCAGTGACCTAGGACATCACTGTGGCTCTAGTTTAGTTTCATCCCTTGAGAAAACAAGGAAGAAGCTAGATGGATATTTTGTGGTCCAGTCAGAACTACAAGCACATGGCAAGTTTGTTGGCCTAAGATGACACATAATTATATAATTTGTATTGATTTAAAAAAAGTTACATTCAAGGAGAAAACATAATTTCAAAGAACAGTCTCAGATACTACAGGGAGAGAAAGACAAGTATACAAGCAAGGAACCTGAAAAGAACCTGAAAAGCCACTTGAGTAAATTTACTCACAGGATCAGTCACACAAACCAGTTCCTGAGCTGCCTATTTGTGGATCACAGGCACACTGCTTGGGAAACACAGATAGCAGTTCCCAAAACTGGTCAAGGATCTTTGTCTGCTGGATGAGGTTTAAGCTTGTGCTGAGCTCTTAAAAATTACAGGGATTATTTTCAACAAAAGAATTATATGAAGAACAAAAATTTAAGGCAGAAGGAAGCTCACAGATGTGTAATTCCAGATGTAAAATAATTTTCTTTTAGAAAGGATTCATGTTACAAAAACAGTTTTATTTGCTTTGCTATTACACAGTTTTATGTTTCTTACTTTTTTACTCACCTTCTGAAGAAAGAAAAAGTAAATTAAAGCAAAAAGCTGATAGTGAAATACATTATGAAATATGAAGAATCATGGGACCAACTGACCACTCCAGTGATTAGGAAAACTGCAAACTATTTAAAGAGAGCTCTTTTCACTGCTCTTCATTAGAGTCTGATTACCTCAGCCATTAACATTTGGCTCTTATTATGATGATTGTGAAATACTGTTCACACTAATGGACAAAAGAAAGTTGACATGGCTATCTTGATTAACTCATCAATAATAATTTGGAATAATTTTTCTTCATTCACTGGATGAATCATTCACATGTGCTTTAATAATGCACATTGTTGTATAGTAAATTAGCATGAAGATTATCCACCTCTGGGAGCTACACTCTACTTCAAAGTATTGCTCAAAAGATATTGCAAATTTGAATTTTACTTAAAAAAAAAAAAATGAAAGATCAGAAACAATGACTTCTTTTTAACTGTTCAGTACATCAAGACATACAGCCCTCAAGTTATACAACTGAGCTCAACCTTTAAGCCACCAGATACTCAATATGTAAAAAACACACTCCCCACCTATTTGCATTCTTCCTCAGAGACTAAAGCAAAACTCTTGTTCTTCACAAGACAAATATCAACTTGAATAATAAACTGACTAAAATGAAGTAATCCTTACCTAAAGATAAGAATATAACCAAAGTCCACCAGGCTCTTTGTGGATCCAGCCTTGCAAACTTGCACTCACATGAAGTTTCATAGGCAATGCAGCTGGGAACTCAAACCATACTCACAGAAGTCACTCCTATCTCCATGGGAAAAGCCCTGACAAGTCAGCTTCTTGCTGAGGATTGTCTGTGCAGGACAGGAGGTGAGGCACTTGTGGCTCTAAGCCATGCCATGGTCCCCATGGCAGGTGATGACCCACCTCAGCTCTTTGCAGCAGCAATTTTCACATGCCTCAATCAGATAACTCTGTGAAAATGCAGTGACACACACCTCCTTGCAAAAGCCAACATCAATAGTCAAGATGATTCTCAACATTCTCAGTTCCCTTCTCACTGAATCTTATTCCATTTCTTCTCCCAGAATCACCACTGCATTTCTCAAAGTGCATCAAGCAGTTGCCTTACCTTTTAGCTCTTTGCTACCTGTTGTTATTTGACCTCCAGAGCTCTGAGGAAAGGCAACCTGCTTCTTTCACCTTCCTGGCTGTACCCATCACGTGCCAGCAGCAACCACCCTGAGTCAGGTGTTAACCATCCTGTGCCCTTGCCACAGCCAGTGGCAGAGGGTCAAGAAAGAAGGTAACACAAGGTAGATGGACATGTAAGAACTTCCTAAACCAAACCACCTGCTTCTAGTACTTACTAGATGGATTTTCTTCCACTGATCTTTCTAATTGCTTTTAGAACATGTAAGCCTATAACAATCCACAGCATCCCATGGTGGCGACTTCCAGAGTTTAAGGGCACACTGTGGGAAGAAGTTACTTCTTTTGCTTGTTTTCAGTCTACAGCCTGAGGGTTTTTTTAATGGCTCCTGGGAGTTGTATAGGAGGCAAGGAACAGTAATTCCCAATTTGATTTTTTCATGGATTTTACAGCTTTCTATAAACCTTCCTCAATTCCCTCTCTTCTGTGTAGAGAAGTGCTAGCCATTCAACTGCACTCATGGTTATAACTGCAATGATCAAACTGTTTTTCTATTGTGTTTCCTGCTCTTTTCCTAATTTTGTGTGGGTTTTGCCTGCTACTGAGCACTGATTAAATGTTTTCAAGAGCTCTGATAGTGTCATCATGACAGTAAGCAGTTCAGAACCCATTACTGTGCATGCAGCATCAGGTGTTTTCCCTGTGTACCTTAATTTAATTTAATCTGTACTGAATGTCACCCACCTTTTTCATTTCCTAGACATTCTATAGGATGAAACTGTTCTGTAAATCTTTTAAAACCGTTATTCTTTCAATATCTTTAGTTAACTGCCCTAATAATGTCACATCAGTGAATACTCTCACTACACCACCATTCACAATAATCTATGAAGCTGTAGAACAACCCAGGACTAGCACTCATTTCCAAAGGGCTCTCCTGTGATGTATCTTCATTGAGCAACCTAATAATTTATTCTTGCTCCTTGTTTTCTACCTTTAATTAATTCCTTTATCCACATGAAGTGCTTCCATCTTTCATAGCTCAGCTTCTTTAGGAAGCTTTGGGAGGGACCACACTAAAAGTCTAAAACTGGGGAAGAGAAGAAAGGAGCAAAACCAAACCACTTCCATTTCTTCATCTCCCATTTTCCCTCTTTCACACATGCATCTTGGTTATAATCTGCCACAAAACCAATCTTTTTGAAGACTGTTGTATTTTGTCTTTTTGTAAACGGTCATTCTTAAATAGCAAGGCTCCCAGCTGCAGTTATACAATATATATATTGGCAACAAAATCCCCTAACATGATTTCATTAATTCACCCACTGCAAAATGTTTCACAGGATGGAAGTTACTACTGGGAATGGAGAAGGAGAATAACATTTGTTTGACAGTAAAGATTAATTGGAAAATGAACTGCGTAATGGATGCTTGTGGAGGAATAACTAACATAATGGAATATTTGGGGTATTTTCCTATCTTTATGTACACTAAATAATCTATATAAATCCCCCAGTCATCGAGATGAGCATAAATCCTACATAAATATTCAAACCCTTTTTATAGTTACAATGGGAAACGCATCTTCCTGTTGTTTCCAGCTGAAATAGCGCTTATGTGCTCTTTTCTCCCCGTGCTTTATGTGGCAGCTATTTCAGCAGGCCGAGCGTGCTGCAGAGCCAGGAGGGCAGCTGTTCATCTGGTGCACATTTCCAGCACAACGGCTCCAGCAGGAACATTCGCACCTCCAGCCAACGCCGCTGGCATCGGCGCTGCCAGCAGGATCTGGGAGATTTCCGCTCCTTCGTGCACCTATCGTGTGACAGCGCTTCAATGCTGGAGGTTTGGCATTTCAGGAGACACAGTTCAAGAGCTCTGGAGTGGATTCTCAAAGCTCAAAAAGAATATAAACAAAGGAAATGACATGTGGTTTTATGATCGTTGCTATAAAACATTTTATCGGCTGAGGGACAGTATTTCAAGCTGCAATATATATTCATATATATAATTATATAGTCATATAATCCTTAGTTAACTGGGTTATTCGACCAATTTTATTAGATTTTATTTATTCTAGATTCTTAACCATTGCAGGCCAGTCCAGTTTAGGTACGGATCTTGCCTAGAAGTTGGACATTGAGCCTAGAGAGGCAAAAAGACTTTTTTTACTGAGATCAACCTCTAAGATTTGCAGAACGAGAAATCATTTCATTTTCTCTGCCTTTTTTTCTGAAGTCAGAGGAGACAGGTACATTGAAAAGTCATTACAGATGGAAGGGAGAAAAATAGTGTGTAATTCGGGGTTCTGATAAAAAAAACCAAACCAAAACCACAAACCCAAGGCGCTGAAATTCTTACATTTAATTAAAATTTCCCACCAAAATCTGCATCCTTTACACAAGGAAAATATAATTTTGAACAAAATTCTATTTTCCATTTGGATATAGTTTTGACTGAAAAACTTTCATTAGTTTTACTGGGCCAGAAAGGAGACACCAGTCACTATGTATGTTTCCCTTTTCATCATGATAGGAAGAAGTATTCATTGGACTGCATGAGGACTATTTCCATATAATAAATACTAAAATATTAAAATAGAAATATAGAAATAGAAAAACTTCTATTATATAGAAGTAGTCCTCATGCAGTTCAAAGTCTTTCATGGGCTCAGCTAAACACACTTCCTTTTCTTCACAAATAAGCACATTTGCAAATCTTTTCTGGGACACATTTTTTGTACACACATTTATGTTGCATTGTTCTCTTGTTCCCAGAAAATAACTGCCCTTAATTAACAAGCTTTGTACTTTTATCCATATCATACTTCCATTAAAAATTCCAGTATCCTATGGGTAACAATACTTAGTGAACCAATTGTTTTCCTTCATTATTTTATTTGAGAAACCAAAAGTTGTACTTGCCATCATCACCAGAGTCAAAAGTGCATCAATGGGGAGAACACAAGGAAAAACTTGGAGAGCAGTGAGAGTGTAAGAATGAATAAAGACAACCAACATTATTTGCCTGCTCCAGCCCACAAACATGGTCTGACTACTACACTCAGTAGAAGCTATTTATATACTGATGCACACGATACGCATTAATGAGCTCTCTTGGGGGTTTATGATCATAAAAGATATTGCTAGAAACAATGAAAATGACTTGGGGGGAAATTATCCTTGAAGTAAAATATTAATAAATGATTTCTTTTTTCAGTATATTGATTGAGATGTTCCCATTTGTGACAAACTCAGTGCCATTTACAAGGCATAATTTGGTTGAGAGTAAGAGGTGAGAGGATTAAGTACCCTCAGCTCTTCCATAATGTAGCTGCACTGTTGAACCACTGCCACAAAAAGTCAACTCATGAGGTCTATCTAGACAAAACCAGTTAAACCCTCTTTCCAAAAAGATCTTGTTTTAAAAAAGCACACCCCTATAGGAAGGATAGGATATAATTTGGATGCTACTATTTGGCTCTCAATATCTAAAAAATACCTACCAGACTAACAAAAACACATAAAAATATTATTCTATATATTATAGATGCATGGGTGTGTGTAAAATAATTTGGTTTAATCATGTGTAAAAATTGAGGGGACTAGGATCCATGGCTTTTCTCCCATTTTGAAGCATGACACTCCTTTACTATTCCAGAAACCTTCAGATACAGATCACATGTGACCAGATCAGTTCAGGTTTCATCTGAGTGAAGTCTTGGGCTCTGCATTATAGGAATTACCCAAACACCAAAAATAGCTGTTTGAACTAGAATTAATCGCAGCATCAAACCCCATTCCCCAAATGGCTTCTGTGACAGGAGGTCTGAGAAAAAGCACCCAATAGATGGATCAGAGTGCGTATTTGATTTGTGTAAAAATAGGATGCCATGTCACCTGCAGCTATATCTTAATTTAGCTTAGTCCTTACATTGAGGGGGCTGTGCTATTATCAACAGGGTAGGGCTCACTGTAAAATACTAGGCATATTAACAGCATTCATCAATTAACAAAAATATCCAAAACAAAACCAGAAACTTTTGAAATCCCTCAGTATGTACTTCTGTCTGGCTTATGTCAGGTTGTCTGACATAAGCCAGAGTAGAAATACTTTATTTTATGTATTTAATGTAATCATAATTTTCTGGTTTTTAAGTTAGTATCTGCTGCCTGTAGTCAGCTTGCTTTGTTGATCTCTCTTTCCCTGGTACCCCATTTCTATGTTATTAAGTGGTTTTCTTTTAAATCAGGCCTTTAAAAAATTTCACAGTATCATCTTCAATCAGAAATGTAACGTTATTTTTCAAATAAAACCTTGGCAAATTAGGTACTCTTTATGAACAACACACCAACTTAATTGGCATGTTTTTAAAATTAACCTACCTTTCACTGAAAAATGTAAAACCTCTGCTTGCATACAAAGTCCTCCTGATTGTGTAGCTTGATTAAAAGAAAACAATCATAACAATAGGGTGAAGGCATACTCACATTGTTTTATGACGCACTAAGTAGAATTTGATTAAACAAAAATAATCATGAAAGGAAAATGTTCATGTTATAAAGTATCCAATACAAAACCATTACTCAGCCATTGTTTTCATGTCAGCCCCTGAGGCTGCAGGGACTTTCTGGACCTGGGATGGAGGCGCTGCTCCCCGCCCTGGGGAGTCCCCCTGCCCCACCAAGCACAGAACTGGGTGCAGCAGAAGTGAGTGCTGATGGTGCCCCCAACAGCCAGGGGGAATTTTGGCTACACCTCCTGCAGGCTCTTGCCTTGAGAGACAAACAGAAGCTCCCTGGTATCCCCAGTGTCCCTGGCTCCTGCCTTTTGCTGACTGCTTCTCCTCCATGCTGGCCCTGGGATGACAAGGGAGGGGAAGCACCAGAAGGCCAGGGGTCCTGTGATAGCTACCCCATGGCACCATCTCTGTCATTTCCTTGTGTTTCATGAAAAACAAACTGCAGCCAACTTTGGGAACTTTATCTGAAGGACCCAGATGATCTCTAAAAGCACAACTCAAGTCCTTCCTACAGCATTTTGTCCTGAGTAAGTCTCTATAAAGTTTTGTTCCTATCTAGGCTTATTTATTGATTTTTATTAATTTGTGTACTACAATAAACAGCAGTTGCAAAAGACTCTAAGCTGGGGTACAGCACAAGTCAATTATTAACTGGCAAACCATAAATACTATGAGTGACAAGTGTTTTATAGACAGGCTTTTCTGATAATGCAAAATGCAAAGAAGGCCTGAGACTAGAACTGCCAAAGAAAGTTCTTTCTGCTGTGACTCAGGCAACTCCTGGAAGAAAAGCCTTACTGATTGTCAAGACCTGACTCTCAAGACTTCCTCCTGCTTGACTTTTAGTCCAAGGCTCCAGTTTTGGGCTGAACAATGATGTGGGTTTGCAAAAGCCAAAGGGTTCCCATTAGCATATGCACAATCCCCATCTCTGGAGGTGCTCTGGGAGTGCTTCACAGACACAAACTCTAAAAGGGCTCTGCATATGCAACCAGGTGGGTGAGCCCTCTCACAGCAATAAGCTAATAGTATTATCAGGTCTTTATTGATATTAAAAGCCATGTGGATTTTGGTGCTTTACCACATGGTGCTGCTCCCTCTTAGAGGCATTTGGTCCTGGAAAAGTCCGTTTCTATATTTTTATGCTGCTCGGTAGCAAATTTAGCCTTGGTAAGAAATAGTAGCCATGTCTCAGAAGCATGGGCACTTGTCTTCAAAATCTTAATGATTATTAACATTGCCTTTTCTTTTTTTTTTTCCCCTTCATTTGACTCAGTCTTTCAGCAGAATTGAAGAGCTGCTGGTGCAGCTTAGAGCAGCAGTTGTTGGCACATTACCTACCACCCATGCCCGCATACTTGGTGTGGACACGGGGCCATGTACAGACTTATACATGCAACTGCTGGCCTGTCTTATCCCTCCTCCCTCCCCCGAAATGTCCTAGCTCAGGCCTTGGGACAATAAAGGGCATGCAGGCTGCTTTTTCACTCTTTGAAACACCCCCGGAGAATCATTCCCAGGCAGAGGAATGCTCACTATGGCCGTACCCAGTAGAGCTAGAATAGCAGGTCTGCATGACAAAACTCTTCTCAGAGCTATCCCATTCACCACTGCTATTTGCTTGCCTTGGATTTCTTGCCTCTCACTTCCTACATATGGAGAAGGGGTGGGGCAGAGCCCTTGAGAATCACGTAGTGATTTGGTCAAACACGCCAAAAACGCCTTTTCTTTGCACAAAAATTGAGAATGCTTTTAGTTAAATGTACAACCACCTAAGCTACTGACTGCATCTCCTTCAAGTTTCAGTAAGTCTAGCTGCACAGCCCTCCAAGCCTTTTCCACCCACAGCTACCCACCCATCCACCTTTCTTACGCATATAATAAAACAAACAGTAAACATGCAAACCCAGAATCCTTTCACCGTGTCACTCAGAGCTACCCCATCACATTCACGAGTCTGCCTGTCAGAATACAGCTGCTATGTTTACCTGAATGCTCAGAGTTTGTCATTTCATAACTGGAGGCTGTGAATTACAAATAATGCAAGTACTAAAATCATAGCCTGGTGCCAGCTGCCTTGTGGGAGGGACTATAAACTCTGCAGCCAGAGTAAACAGCAGGATACTTTGAGTGACCATTGCTTCATCCTCCCACACGTATCTTATTCATCTTGTCTCCTTTTGATGACATTAAAAGCTGCTGCAGCATAAAAAGAAATATTAATCTGTAAGAGAAATATGAAGAGCAATTTAATACTCAGGCAAGCTAGCAGATCTGGAACCATGGCATAGCTGTTACTGTCATCAACCATTCTGCCTGAGCATAAGTTTCAATAAGTTATGATTGTCAAGGAATACAGAAGTAGAGAGAATACATGGAATTTATATGATTTTTTCATGTGACCCAAAGAGGTGCAAAATTAACCATGCTTTATTAGATGGGGAAAGAGTTGCATTTAGGCCATTGTGCAGAAGGCATAAGCCAAGTTTAAAAGAGCTCCCATGTCTTCCACAGTTTTGAATTTTATCATCCTCACTTCTCAAAGCTTATTCAAAATTATTATTACTTGATTTCATCAAATTGTTGGTGTAAATACAAAGGAAGCTGAGAAGCTGAATTGCCCTCATCTTCCAGGCAACACTTTATCCTTTATGCACAAAGCAGCCAGGCAGGTGTTTCTGAATGAATAGTGAAAAGCTCTGCTGCTAAACCTGTAATAGGGTTAGCCTGGACATATAGCAAGAGACTCCTTACAAAAACCCTCCAGCAATCTCTGCAAAAGAGCTGATCCCTGTGTTGGAGTGACACAAATCCACTGAGCCTAACAGGCCTACTTCTCAGCATTCACCAGTAGGACACCCAAGGCAGGCTCACAGTTACAAGCCCAGTCAGACTCTGGTGAGGAAAAACCCCATGCAATCTTCAGAAGAAGCCGAAACAAAGGCTCAGCAGCCAGCCATTGTAGCTTTAACTAATCAGAGAGAAACCACCTGCAGGAATACCCCCTTTTCTGTTTACTCCCAGCAGAACCTTCCAAATGATGATTAATCACTGAATAAACTGAACAACTGACAATGACATGATGACAAAGGGAAGGCAGAGAGGGGCAGCAGCACTGGTGGACGTGGCTCGAGCATGGGTGGGTGGAATGGCCAAAGAAGATGGATGGCCTGAAAACGTTTGACACTTAAGTGTCTCCTGTGTAGCAGGAGGACGTCTGTGCTAAAGTGAGCTGCCATCTTCGAGCAAATAATGCTCTGCACAACAAGCTGACACACTTCCTTCAGCTGTCAGCAGCAATGCAGAGGGGCAGCTTCCTCAAGAATGAGCTAATGAAGCTTTTAATTGGGATATGAAGCCCTGATAATAGCAGAAATAAGAGATACTGTAAATGACAGGATAATCCATTACAGTGGAAAGCAATGTAAATGTTTTACTGATTATACCCACATATTATCCTACCTATGTCCCTACTAATTTGAAAAATGATGAATCATAGGGCTCAAACAGGACTCAGATGAGTCAATTAGACTAACTAGTGATATCAAAAGCTCATATTTTCTGTACTTAGGAATCAAGCATGTTTTGCCTAACAACAAACAGAAACGAGCTGTGTTTCACACTCTCAGTTGACCAAGTCATTAGCAACATGGAAGAATCCTTTAAATTTTCTGTATTTTTAGATGCTCTTGCCCCCATGGAATCTTTCCTGGCAGATGTTTATTAGCTGGAAAAACATTTTCAGGAAATGAAATATTGTCTTGCAGCATTCTGCTGATTCCACTTCTAATTTTATAAGTCCAGGGTTACTTTAGGTGTTTCACAGTGAGTATCCACATAACGAGAAAACTTTGACTGCTATTAGCCAAACTCTGCACATTCAGTATTCAGACCAAAACTGAGCTCCAGTGTACAACTGGGACATCACTTTTTCTTAGAGCACTTGTATTGCAAGTGCTTTAAGATTAAGCCTTAGGGACAAATTCTCTATTAATCATGGTTAGGGCAGTTATTTACAGTAATGCAGAATGATTAGGTAAATCCTCACACCTGCCAGGATATAGAGGGGCATAAAGCACCTTACTGCCTTTGAAACCACAGCTGATGCATCACCTGATTTGAAAGGTGCTTTTTCCTGAACAGAGATGGTCTGGCTTTGTCTTCTGCCAGTTTTGTTTTGGAAGAAACAAGTAGCAAAGTTCAAATGTGGTAAGTAGTATGTAGTGTAGGAGTAAAACCTTTCCCACTTACTTTGTGAGTATTTTTAATTTTAGGAGTCTAGCACAGGTATGAAAGAGGATTTTAAACAAACTAAATTTTTAAAAAAGTTTTGATGGTTTGGTTTTCTGCTTTTGGGATTCCCCTTCCTCCCTTTCCCATTAGTGAAAAGACAGGAGAAGGGAAATTACTGGGGTAAATCAAATCCCAGATGCTTTTGTTTTAGCTTCAGATTCATTTAGAACATTTTCCATTCTGAATTACTGTATTGAAAGTGGGAATATCTCCGTGTATCTAAAAACGGCTGTGAATATTTTCTATATCTCAAAAGGATTTTTTTTTAGGGGAAAACATTCATAAAATACTTCAGCTACACAGAATACAAATTAAGTCCGATCTCATGGCAATTTGCATTTTCTCTCTGATTTAACAGAAAACAGACAATTAAGATGAAAGTTATTGCAAAGATGCATCTGCACTTCCAGACTTCAGCCTATGTCAGTAATTTCACAGTGTACTTTCTTGGCCCATGGTTTAGTAAAATTTAGCTTTCCTTTTTCCTATCGTTTTCTATAAAAGGTCTCAAATGTAGCTTTAGAAATATCTTCGCTTTGAAAAAAAATAAATAGAAATAGACATTTGAGGACTAAGACACTTAAACAAATCCAAAGTAATTTCTTGGGGGCAGAAACATCCAGGAACTTCTGTCATTCTAGAACCAAGATCTTGTAAAAGTGTCCAGAGAATGACTTGCTCAGAGTCTTTCAGCAACAAACACTGCAGAGACTATTCTGTACACTCCTTCTCAGCACCTGAGGTGGATTTGGTGATTTTGGTGTAATAATGTGCACATCTATGGTTGCAACTGCCAATGGTTGAAATGTGTTCAGCTGCATCTGAGAAGCTTCTATCACCTCACCTCCTCAGCCATTTCCAGCTTTCCTGCTTAAGCTGCTTTACAAAAGGGGCCAGAGAAAAGTGTCCATTTGAGCTGTAGTATAACACTCACAGCAAGGCTTGGAGCCCAGCCCTGCTCAAGGACTAGTTGTGTACTTTATATATGACATCCTGATTCAGCTCACACAATGCAGATCCTTCTGTGGCCTAAACCCTTTTTGAAGACTGAATTTGGTTCCCAGTCTCACTCATGAATTTGCAGAACTTTTATGTGCCCACACTGCTGGTATTTCCTAGGAACACTGGTACTAAAGTGTGCACAGTTACAATTTTTATACTATCACCAGCAATCTGCACAAGTTTTATCCTAACTGTTTTTATCCCTTAAAATTCACATCACTCACAATAGATGCTCAAAATCTTCCACTCAAAACCATTCCTACTCTTTCACTGGTACAGTCAATACTAATTCTCAACAAAGTTTGCCCATGTCAATGCAATGCTCATCCCAAACCTTCCAAAATCTCCAGTTACTCTAAGGACTCCTAACTCTTAACAAGAATTGAGCTTCCTATCAAAATCATCTAATTCTTGAGTCCCAGTATTGTATATTCCAATTGCTTTGCACAGTTCTTTGTCCAGGGTCAATGCATACATTTAAGGAGATGATTTTTTTTTTTATTCTAAAGGTGCAACCTTTTCTGGAGAAAGGAAAGTTTCATTTGCAGCTCTATTTCAGTAACTATTTCCAAATTTGCTAAATATTTTTTCTCTACACTGACATCTTTCTGTTACAGCACAGACTTTTCCACAGATTTTTGGAATGCCACTCTGATCTCTTGCTGTCCTCACTCAGAGAAGATTGTTATTCACAAACTCAGTAGCAGTAGCTTCTTGGTGCTGTTTTTCCTCACATTCCTGCTTCTACATCTGTATTGTTTATCAACTCTCCCCATCCTTTTTTAATGTATATTTCCAACAAATATTTTGCTTATTTCCTTTAGATTTTGCATATGTTTCTTTTGATCCAGACAGGGTGAGGAGAAGAAGATAAAATGCTTTGAGGAAAAGCTTGTCTCCTGTATTTATTCCTGCTTTTATTTTGTATGACTCTCTTCATTGACTCTTTGGAAAGAAGTCCTGATGACCCTTGAAATACATAGATAAGATAATTTTAGAAGGCTCAGCCACAGACAAGGTTAGAAAACCTGTGAACAGGCAGGGAAGAGCAGAAAACTTGCTTTGTTATTGCTCCTTCAGTTTCTTTATGATACTTCTTTTCTGAATTCTTATAAAAACATACATCCCAGTGAGCAAGGAAGTAGTAGAAGATAAATAGGAAAGTACAGACAGTGCATTTTGCCTTCAAAATGTTTCAAACATCTTGTGCTCTTTCTTTGCAACAGTGAAGATTGATGTCTTTTTTAGGATAATGCTTCAAGAAGCTACTTTACAAAAAATACCAACTTCCTTTCAGCAAGTTCTCTGCATGTGGCAGGATATTGGTGAAAATCAGCAAATTTGGGATGTTAATGTTCAACCAGGTACAGTGAAGGGTGCAAAGCACTTAAAGACAGATCAGCTTGACAGATTCTGTACTCCAGCCTATTTATTCAGGCATGTACTTCAGTTGTAAGTTGCCTTGTTTAATTAGCTGCTGAGGTGTTCCATCTTCATCCCTAGTGCCTCATGTCTCATAGAATGCAGAAGCAATCACTGCTTGGGACTATGACAGAGCAAGGCTTGATTGTTCTACAAGATGTCCCATGGATGGGGACCAGACACCACTGATTAACCATTAACTTTGCAGTTCTTAACATCAGGGTTTTTTTTCTTTCAGTGATGCTAAGATAGACACTTTGGAAAGATCTGAAATGCCGTGTAGAAGATGACAGATTGCTTTGTGTATTTTAAAAAGGGCTGATTACACAGGCTCTACCACCAGAGCAATTTAAGAATAAGAAAAGCATAGGAAGAGATGGTGGAATTTCTATGAGAATTTTTAAAAAATGCATACTCACACACAAAAGCACACTTGAGATGTGTGTAGAGATGTCTCTATAAGTGTATTTCTAATAAAATACATACACAGGATTAAAGCAAACCTTGCTGAGAATTCATGCATAACCAGTTTCTATCAATCAGCAAAATTCTTCCGTCTATAAGTTTATGTTGCTTTTGCAGAGGGAAGAAGAGACACTTGTGGAAGAAAAGGTAGAAGTACACTGGACTGAATAGCAGAGAACTGTCTGCAGAAGCCACACTGAACTAAGTGTGCTGCTTAAAATATGTCTTTTCAATGTGCTGTGTTCAATGCAGAACCACTTGAAATCTTCTTTACCATTGACTCTTTCCATCCTGAAATATCATCACCATTTAATTCTCAGATGCTTCAGAAGCATTTATAGGTGCACTGCTATGGAATATTTTATGCATTTAAGTTATTTTAGGTTATTAGTTTGTTAGCAGGCTAGACTTTTATACTTACTACTTGCTCCCAACTCCAAACAACTATATAAGTAAGACATTTTCATTAGTGCCCATGGAAACAAATCTAGTCTAGTGCTGGCTATTACAGTATTCACAGTATGCATCAGTTTTAATTGTTCAAATTAGTCAGCCAGTTCTTCTGACCTCTGAGCTTCCTTTTCCCATCCCTCCAAGAAAGCCGTGCAGAGAAGGGCACAGCAATCAAGGCTTGATATTGCCTCAAAGCCTTCAAATTTCTTCAGCCATTTCCAATTGTGGTTGGACTACCCAAGAGCACAGAAGAGTGCAGACCTTTGGTGGTGATCTGTACTTGTTGCTGGGCAGAGGCCCAAGCTCCATGATCCCAGTTACATGGGTTTGTAGGATACTGGAACTGACATCTTGATTTACAACAGCCCTAGTGAGATTAAGTCACAGCAGAGCTGACCAAGTGGCCAAGGTGACATTTTGACCAGGCCAGGTAGTGTGTCCAGACACCCCACAGAGCAGAGAAATATAATCACAGTACTGAAAAAGCACTCATCTACCTAGGGGGAGCCAGCTGAACTTTCTTGACTTAGTATACCCCTCCATTTCTTCAGGAAGACAGGGATATTGCTCTACTCTCTCTCAGACCTGTCGATAATTTGCCAGCCAGCAGAGATAAAATCACTGCCATCTCCAGCTACCCATCACACACCTCTGGGAATGTCACAGCACCAGCCCTGTGGCTGCCCAGCTCACAGCCAAGGTGCAAACCTACCAAACAGCCCCTCACCTGCTCACTTTGCCCCAAAGACCAGCAGTTCCACAAGCTTAGCAGCAGCTGTAGCAGACTGAAGAAGCTCCTGTGTGGCCAAGGCAGGTGGCACCTGCCATGCAAGCACTGTCCACCTGAGAGGTGGCACACACAGCCCTGTAATGCTTAAGGATCTGAGGTCACTGAGTCTGTCTGAGTGAGGAGACCCCATTCCCCATACTCTCTCCTCATGCTTCCCTAGCCAGCAATGCCTTGCACGTACTCGATTTCAGGACAGACTGAAGAATCCTCCCATTTACCAAGCCCTCATACAGGCAAGTTTTAAGGAAGTTCTTGAAAGTTTTTGCTTTTTTTGCCTTTTTGCCCTCCAGTCCTTTAACTGACACAGAGTAAAAGTTGTGTGATTTACATGTGCCTGGAAAGGATGGAAACAGCTATTTTTAACTGTATCACTTGCTTTTAATTCTATCATTCAATTAGACATATATTTTTAGCTTCAGGAAACTTTCTTCTCAAGAGGTGAAATGCCAGCACAGTACACTAGCACAACCATTAGCTGTCAAAATAAAAAAGGCTTCATATTCACAGAACAACAAGATCAACTACATGCAACAGAAATAAGATGGCAGTGCATTTTTACTTTTCAGCAGCTAGAGCAGTGTTTTCTGTATTAAATTTAATAGGCATTTTACACAGGATGTCAGATATTTTTGTCTGCAAATAGGGTTCTTTCCTTTGACAAAAAAAAAGAAAAAAAATCTAAGTTTTCTGCTGCTTATATAGGGAAAATAGCACAGAAATTGCAGTCTTACACTAGCAATGACTAGGTAGTCATCATTTTTAAAAACAATGTCACAAAAGCTATTTCGACGCTGTCACTCTTAAGAATAATTAGTTTCCATCAAAGCAACAGATTATCTGTTCATGTTGTCCACTGGGTCATTACAATGGGCAACCAATACAGATAAATGGTATCTAATCTTTTCTGCTCTTCTATTGGACTGATTGATGGTTATAACTTCTCCGATATTATAAGGCAGAAAAATTATGCTGACATTTAGAAGCAAAAGCACAGGAAGATAAAACTAAGCACAAAGCACATCCAACACCGTTAAAAAAAAAAAAAAAAAAGAAAGAAAGAAAGAAAAAAAGCTAAAGACAAATTGAACAGAAAAACAAATGACAATTAGGCCAAAAGAGAATATAGAGGGGAACAACTATACATTGTGGGTGGCAAGGAGCTCAATTAATTATAGAACATGAAGGGAAATCCAGGCATTTCCATTAGATGTTATTAAAAGACATTGACTGAGTTTTCTTTACATGTTATGCCTTAGAAGAAGACAAAAGGATTTCCCTAGTATTGATTTGTTCCTGGAATTGGTCGACTTTAAGACATGAAGAATAACATAATGAGAGGTGGCTGGGTAGCAAACAAGAAAGAACAAATTGCTGCCACTGACACTCACATTTGTGAGCTTCCATATATTATTGCCTTTTTCAATTTAGCATTTTTTCACATTGCTTGTCAGAAACCATTACACCATAAAACATGCTCTAAACTTAAAACAGCAAGCCTCTCAGTTATTCATTTACTGTACAAATAATTACCATTTTCAGCAGACCTGCTCAAAAATATTAGCAATATTAACTAGCTGGCTGGATTTGCAATGTTCTTGTGAGGGGCTAAATGCCCCGAATAGCTCCCAGGTGTAAGGGAAATATTCAGCTTTTTGGAGGAGCAGGTTTTTTTGCTCAAGCAATAAAGATGTCCATCCCATGTTCATGTGCTATATTACAGTTGCTGTAGGATGACCACAAGTCCCTCCAGTCAGAGTAGCAAGATGAGGATGAGGTTAACTGCTGATATGACAGCCTGTGGGCTGAGGGGCTTTTAAACATCTTCTTGCTGGTGAAGATAAACAAAAGTTCATCTTCTGCTTTGCTGAGATGGCCTAATCCTGTCCATGACAGACTGTTATATAACAGAGCTGTGTGGGGACCATCCATTTGGGGGTTGGAGGGAAGAGGGTTGGCATTGCTACCCACCTTGTAGGCAATCATCAAAAGAAATTAAAAGACAGAGTACTCCTCATGGGTATTATTTATATTGATATGAGAAAAGTAAGCTGTTCCATACCAATCATTAGCAGTACACTACAGCTGGCTTCTCTCCATGAGAACAAAGGCTTGTGAACATAAGTGTCTTCCCTTATGTATGTGCTTAGCAATTCTCCTCAGAGATATGATTCTTCAAGCAGTTTTGTATTGTGGTAACAGTTTGACTACAAAATAATTTTCTGCTACAATGAATGCATACCCACAGTAGGCAAAAACTACTCAGTCTATAGATCTACTCAAACAACTACCTTCAAAATTATTCTATGAGTTACACCTCTTCTCATATTCCAGTATTTACCTTTGGCTTTATCAGCAACTGTTCTCAGTTTTCACTTCTGAAATCTTGTGCAGCAGCTGATTCTGCCTTTCTCTCAGGCTCACATGGTCATTTCAGGTACCAGAACACTTCTCTATGGAAGCATTATTTGGAAAAATAGCTTAGAAAATATGAAGAGCAGCAGTAGATATGGTAAGGCTCAAACAGATGCTAGCCAAATAGCTTCTCTACTACATAGTGGTTCAGAGATCAATGTCCAGATAAAGAACTGTCTTCATGTTTGTTGTCTCTAATATTTCTTAAGTTTTCACTCTTAGACTCATCCACTAAGTCAATGCCTCTGGGAAGGATAAATCACAGAGCCACCCTCACTGCCTTTATAATTTCTACCTAGAATAAAATGTTTTCTCCATTTTGTGAGACTATAAGATTTTTAAACAGTTCCTATCTCAAATGTAGGGAAAATGCCAAAATCTTGACATATTTTTTGAATGAAAACAACACAAAGTTTCAATCATGAAATTCGCAATACTTAAATTCTAAAATGGACATCTTACATTTTTTACTTCACATTTGGTTTTGAATAGAATCTCTTTTTTTTTGTTTTGAACAGCACAGTTTTTTTAACTGTAAAAATATTGCTACTGATATTGATTTATAAAAGGCAAGGATTAAAATCGGAAGTTCTAGTGTGTTTGTCAAAGTTAAATAAATATTATACTTCAAAATGGTGATCCTTAGCTACACTTTTTAACCTAGGCTATCCCATAACTTTGGGGTGAGGCTAACTGTGATTGGGATGGATAAAATAGATCAGTGTTTAACTTAGCCAGCAGGAAATTGAGCTTATCCCACTTCTTAAGAGCAAATCCAAATCTGCTAACCTGGGAAGCAAATGGAACAACCTTTCAAAAAGATAAACATTTTGAGGCAGTACTGGCTGAAATGGGCTTGTGGCTAAACAAGAAAATTATCTTCTGATTATCTGACCTCTTCTCAATGAAATTCCCTATATACATAACCTAAGATTATTTTTTTAACCAAGTACTCCTATGAACTAGATAGAATTTGTGCAAAACCTTAATTTTTTTACTACTGTTCAAGTAAATGGTGTAATATAATTTCAAGTCAGAGCATTAACTCTTCCTCTCAATGACTCAAATTATAATACTCAAGTTTCTTCAATATACCCTCTATTTTTAGAAAAGAATGGAATCAGAACAAAAAGATGAAACTTTCCACAAATGGAGATCCAGATACAACACTGATTAAGTCAATCAAAGTCCTTCAAGATTTTTTAAACATTTCTCTTTGATTTTTTAAAAATCAATTTAAATTCTGAAATAAAAAGTCACTTGGACTAAAAATGTAACTTTAAAAAAAAGTTCCTGAGAAATATTTTCATACTTCCAAGGCTTTTATTCTGTATTTTTTTAAAACAAATACTGTGCTAAAAATCATCCCTAAAACAAAAACAAACCCAAACCCAAAACAAACTATCTTTGATTTATGCTCTCATTTCTGGGGAAAAATATTGAAATAATGTTGACTGCCTCTGCTAACCTTTAACTCTGTAATGGTTACTGGGCAGGGTGACAATCCTCTCTCCTCTGGCTCTGTGACGTTTGCACAATTATGTACATGAAGGGAGATCAACTTGTCACTCTTCTTGAGTGGTAAGTAAGTTTCAAAAGATGAGAATGCTCTGATGTTACATGTGATATGGCTGAGTGAATGAATGTAAAGTAGGAGGATAAGAAACTGTTTTATCTAGTTTTTTCTTCCCTTCTGTTGTCTGTTTATGCTGTGACATTTTCTTGTTTTAGCTCTCTTCTGCTTCTTTGGAAATTAAATGAGATCCAGTATCTCAGAGACTACTGGCACTTATGGATTAGTGGGACTAACGTAAAAGCAATTAGTGAGGGGAAAAAAAAAGAAACTAGTTGCATGAATTTGATTTAATATTAATTTTTTTTAAATGCTGCAACAAAAATTTGCAGCAAAGATGAGGTTTGATAAAGAAAAGCACTCCTGGCAAACTCAAGTGAAGGTGCATGCAAAGCAACTGTCTTGAATTACAGAAATTAGAGAAATGGATGAAGGAATTGTGGAGCTGCAATGACAGTGCAAGAGCAGAAGCCTCATGTATTCAGCCTCACCAGCAATCTGCCAGCTGGCACCAGCATTTTCTAAACATACCCAGGATCCTCAGAACAAGATGTTAAAAGCAATGCATTGTACTTGGTTTCTACCAGGGAACCACAGACACATTCCACCTGCATGACAGAACAGTTAAGTCTCGTGTGTTGTACATGGGAAGATTATATTTTGAAACCCATTCTGACAGCTACATTTCTTTCAAGTTGTTGACTGCCTAAACTCAGCTTTTAATGGTTTGGACAAGAATGAGTCTATCTAAACTTCTTAAAAAAGAAAAGGGTATTTGTGCTGTGATGTCCCTTTGCCAGCATCTATTCATGTTTATTACACAGGTGCACAGACTGAAAGCTGAGATGCTATCAGAGAAAATAACTACAAGTATAGGTATGTGCTTTCTTATGCAAGTCATTAAAATAATCTGAAAGTCTAGCTCGTGACTTGTTTTCCAAAGAACGCTATTTAAGTCTGTGATACACTGTGGACTTTGGTTAAAGTATTTTAGTCTAACTTGTACTCAGAATGCACTACTCCATATCTTACTCTGCTTCGTTCAAGTTTAAAAGGTCATTTTGCAGTTTCATCTTAAGGGGTACAAAGAAGTAATATTTAAAAGTGCACCAAAAGCACAAAACACTTCTGTTCCTTTTACAAAGAACTAGATACTCAAAGCAAAGTCAGCACTAAGTCATACCAAACTCTCTAAGCTGATCAAAACCTCCTAACTGCTAAAGAAAACACTGTGTAACTAATTACAGGCCAAATTTTGCTTTTCTGCATCCTGAAAGATGGTAAGCAAAACAGTCCTGTTTGGGCAGTAGCTCTGATGGCTGCACACCTGGGAAAGACAGAGATGCAGGGACAGCAAACTTCACAAGTCTCAGTCCTGTCATTCCCTGGCAGAGCTGATGAAAGACAACACGGAGTATTTGTGTGTGAGTATCCATGCAGTGGATCATCTAGGCAGTCTGGCCCACAGGCTTAGGAAGCATTGGATTCCTACCATCCAGGTTTTCAGATTAGTATACAAAATACAGACAGAGCATGCATACAGACTGTCTAATTTTAAGCATCTGACTTGAATGCCATAAATTGTACTCCAAGGGCATCTTTCTCCAGCTGCATATGCAGAGAATTTGCCTGTCTGGGTGCAAATCTAGGATGTAAGTGGTGTGTGCATGTTCTCCTGAGCACCCCTAAAGAAAGACAAGGTCCCACCTAGAACTGTTAGCTGCTTGAATAGGCAAAGTCACATCTCTTCTTCCTTGAGACTCAGCTAGGACAATGGGTCACAGGCAGCACTGCCAGTCCCAAGCATGGGGGAAGGAGGTTAGCAGTCCTTCTTCCTCCTTAAAAGGACCAGCTCTGAGTCCTTTATATAGAGACCTTTACTGGTCCAGGTTTCTCTCCAACCCAAGAACTTCAGCACACAGATACTCAGCCCAGATGAAACCCAGGCTGGCCTCATGGGGCTCCAACTTTAAGTGCTATGAAGGACATATGAAATGAATGCCTGCAGCAGATGACATGGACCACAACCTGCAAAGATTTTTTCACCTGTCAGAACCATGCAAAACCTGTCAGGAGTGTAACTTCATCAAGTCCAGCACATTAGTTTACAGGGGAGGTGGTTCAAGCACAGAGCCCCTGCTGTCTCACTATTTCAGCTTCCTGTAGACCATGGCTGGGCAGAGGGCATAAAGAGCCAGTTCTATGATTTTTGTGAATGAATCGTTGTCTCAAGATCACCATTCCTATCTTCAGCTAGCATGAATGGTACTGCCATTTGCAAAAGGTCAAACTAGACTCACCTGTGATTAATACAATGAGTAGTTTGATTTTTATATTTATTGATATATTTCAAAGCAAGAACTAAGGACACTGTAAATGTAACTCTGACCATCAAACTAATTCCATAACTTGTGGTTACAGAAAAAATTCAAGTTCCTCATTTGAAACCAGATGCATTTGCAAGAGCTCTTCTACCTGACTGTGTGCCCACAGACTTCAGAGGAATTTGTGTGTTCCATGCAGAGAACAGCTTACATGTTCCAGTCACAGGGGAAAGAGTAACTGGGCTCTGAATTAACAGACACCAAGCAAAACTTGACTTTTCAGTTATGAAGGACATCAATACTTCTGAGATAGGAAACTAAGTGCTTGACTACAAGAGCAACATGAGGCAAAAGCAGACTCATTAGTAATCTAAATTTATATTAGACATGCCTAACCCTATCTACAACTAGAAAATTTTAAAAAACATCTCTATTTTGGTTTAAATCGGCCCATTTGAAAAGAAAGATGGTTTTTGACCAACCTCTTTAAGCTTAGGATAAAAACCTCCAGCATGACTGCTAAACCAGAGAGAGCAGAGACATGAACAGCTAAGGAACTTTGCCTGTTCCTAAACAAAAGCAACTCAAGAAAGCAAGCTCTCAAACCAGGATCACCAGGAGAAAAAAAATTAACTGAAAACATTTATTACTTTATCTTCTAATACACTGTGACAACTTTCTTTGCTGGAGCAAACTGCTCTCTTTGCAAGCAGAAGTATCAGCCATGAAGTCTTCTAGCCTAGTAATACTCCTGTGGGTGACAGACTTCTGTTGCTTATCCAGGAATGATCCTAGTTCCAAAGTGCAATTCACAAACCCTTTGGACTCTGGGAGGTTGAAACTGCAGTGGAATAATGAGAAAAATGGCAATATAAGACTGCAATGAGATTTTTTTTCAGGAAATAAGATCCAGGTCTAATATTTTAATACTGAATTAGTAGCCTTTAGACCTCTTGAAGAAGTTTTGTTGTTCTGTGATTGACAGATACAGAGATCAAGTGGAACAACTTTATGTGCAGATGCAAAATGTTTCACAAATTGCCACTTAGGCACAGGCAGGGCATTAAGCAGGTATTCCAAAGTAAAATCTATATCCTTGCCTTTCAAGAACTAAAATCCTACCTATTTAAGTATCTTAGCATGATGGAAGTCATTAAGTTTCTTAGGAGTTCCCCAAGTAAATGCTGTAAGAGTTCTGTTAATAATTATTTTCACAGTGCTACCATTGGAATTTCACAGACACAAGACACAACCAACCTATGTAGCACATTAGTTAAAACAAGCTGTAACATGTTCTAGTGCAATCTACACAGAAAAGACAAAAGGCAATGTCAAAACATTTCATCATTGTTCCCCCAAGTAACAATATAATTCCATATGTCCCAGAGCATGTTTGCAACAATACATCTACACAGAGAGTTTAGCCCACGCTCAATCTCAAACTTTTCTTCACACACCCTGCATGAAAGCTGTGTGTCTTAATTCACAGAGCTCACTCTCTTGCCTGCTGGGAATACTGAACCAAAACTCAGCACTGGGGCTGTTTGGTGTTCCACATCATGGAAGGTGAATACAAAAAGTAGCCAGACTTGAAACCCAAGCAGGAATTTCTGCTCATATTTGCTCATTTGAAAATCAGCGCTAAAAGCAAAACCTACTTAATGAACAATTTTCCCTCCCATCCTCTTTCTCTATCTGACCCAAACTCCAGCCTTTTATTTGAGAAGCTCACCAGAGTCTAGTAGATTGCCTCCCTCTTTACATCCACTGACAGTTTCTTTTATTCCACTCACTTATTTCAAGTTGTCCAGAATGTCTTATCAGACATCCATTTCTTGCAAGGAAAGTAAAAGCAGAACTACACAGTGACACATAGCCTGTTCTAGTTGAGAGAGTATATGGAGAATCTCACAATTAAATACAAGAAATACCTAGGAAGAAGCAGAATTTAACAATTGTCTTTTTGTCAAAGCATCATATTTGAAAAGACAGTGTCCTTGGCAATGAGAAATCTGTCCTTCCAGCCAAGGAGTTGTAACTTTCCTATCCTACCACTGAGTTCTACAGTTCTACTAAGTTCTACAGTTACCTCCCCAGACCCATGCTGCTCTCTGCAAAAACTGGGGAATGATAGACATGACTGAAAGGACATTGTTGGAATATACCTCAGATCTACCTAGCAGTGCCTAGGCTAAGTGACTAACCTTTAGGATGGAGAATATAGGGAAGTCCATCCTGGAAAGGCATAAGATCTCTCTCCTGTGGCAGCTCTGCGCTGCCTTGGTACATTCTGCTATCTGGAGACAGGAGTTACAGGAGAACGCCCGATGAAAAGGGTGCTGCTGTGGCTACATGCAACCTATTCTTCGATAACAGGGTATCCCCAGAGCCTTGAGGAAATACATTTTGGAATTTTTGCAGTTGCTTTTCCTGTCCAGCATCACTGACTTTTTCCTTTCTCCCTACCCTTGGAGGAAGAACAAGGTGTGTGTAACAAAGCGTTTGAAGGGGCCTCAGTCTTGCAGAGAGGTAAGAGAAAAGGCAGGTCTATGGTATCTGCTATCTTCCTCCAGTTTTCTCATACAAAAGAAAGAAACGGTCAGAACTGGAAGTTTCCCAATCACTCTGATTTTGAGTACATAGCCAAGAGATAGCTGATGGGACTTTCTGAACAGGAGTGAGAAGCAGTACCAGACACATGTAAACGCATAGGCCACAGTGGCCCTTTGACCTCACTGTCTTCTGCAGAGAGACCAGAGCCACACGTACCCCATAGGACAAATGAAAGGGTGTGACTGTACACAAGTGTGTGATTATGCCTGAAGGCAACACCTAGCTTGAGTTTGGAACAAGGACTGAGCTTCACTCAGGAGACTCTGGTCTCTTTGTCTGACATGCAGACTCTACAGGAGTATTTGCTCCCAGCAGTCAAACACGTACACATAGAGCAACATCAGAACAGATCTGAAGCTCACAAACTAATAGTAAGGTGAAAACCCTACAATTTTCCCAGATGGAAGCCTAGCATTGTGTAACAGCTTGAACTGCTTTTAGGGCAAAATATCTACTGTTTTATAGTCATTTCAGTTACAGTGAAGGGTATTTTTCACTCTAGTCTCTTTAACTGTTGCTATATGAAGTGCCACAGCTTGTCTTAAACCTGCTATTTACTGAAGTGGAAAGACTTCCATGTATGAGGAAAATGCAGCATTATCTGTTATAGATCAAAAAATAATGCTTGTGATAGGATATGATTTTTTAATGTGTAAATCTATATATTGTCTAGTATTGTTTCACCGTTGTCTCATCATCAAGATTAACATTAAATCAAAGAATGAATTATTCATGAGGTGTGAATAAATGGAATTAGCCTCTCTAGCATTCACTCTGTAAATCACATCTTCTGGATAAATGCCCTTTTTTTGCCTTTTTTTTTTTTTTATGTCTGAACACTAGAAATAATGACCTGGCTTGCAGCCTTGCTAGATTAGCTCTTGTTAGGGTGATATTTTTAGATGAACATAGGTCTCATCAACCAAGAGATGTCAGGCCTGCTATCATTCCTGTCAGCTTTCTAACTTCTAACAGTTTCCCTCTCCATCCCTAAACTCTGCCCTCACCCCTAGTAGCCATGGTACCTGGAGCTCAGATGATTTGTTGAGCTTGACTCATTATCTACTGTGTTGTAACAGCAGTTAGAAACTGAATGACATTCAATTAAAATGATATTAGCAGCTCAGGAGTGATTTTGTTTAATTTACTCCTACTCAGATGTAAAAACATTAGTGACTTTTTTAATTGGACCTCATAATGTCTAACTCCTACTCAAATGCAATGAAATTAAAGACTTTGGTGGCTAAATACCGCTTAATTTACTCCTACCCATCTATAATGACATTAAAGATGCTTTAGGGTAGATATTGTTTCCAATCATTTATATTCAAAAGAAATCTGAGCTTATAGGTACTATTATTGAGCATATAATAAAATCATACAAGAAATTTATCTATACGGTAGGGGATAGTTGGCTACAAGTAATATTAAAAAGTAATCATTCATTTTTAATGCAAGGATATTAAAAAGCAATGTTAAACACAAGAATTTGTGAAGTTTTCTGTTCTTCACAGCCTCTTCAAGGACACAAACATTTCCTTTTTTAATTCAGTATGTGGTTTCAAATAGAACATTTTTATTACATCACACATGGTTTCCTTAAGCAGTATTTATGTGATAAATCCAAGGCTGACTTACATCATTGCTGAGACAGACAGCAAAGATACTTTTCAGTAATGAAGTTCATTTTGCCCTGTAACTGTGTATAATACAGTTTAATGCAGCCTCCTGAAGTTCAAACATTTGAGAGGAGTATGTGGTTCTCTATCACATTTACACTACTTCACACCCCCTTAAAAAATGACTTGATCTTTACTGAGTTCATGCTGTTTGCATCTACTACAACTACCTGTCCCATGTTTTGTAACATCAGTAAGGCTGAACTATCAAATCCTTCATGTCTCTTTTACTCACACAAAAATTGTACCCATCTGGCCTCTGGCATAGTCCCCTCTTCCCCTTCCCAGCCTTAAAAAGCAAAATTATTAAAGATGTCTTCCTTCACCTACAAACTTTTAATTATTGAAATGAAAAGCATTTACAAAATTTCACTTATGCTTGTATTATGAAAACAAGCTGTGCAGATGACAGATTGTCTCTTGAGATGGAAGAACAAGATTTCTGCTTTAATCTTGTGCTCTCATCTAGCGTGTGGCTATGGAGATGTTCAAATGGAAAAGCCTGTTCCAGGTAAGCACCATAAACCATTGCCAAGGGAGAGAGAAGAGATTTCTCTTCTTGCATCCTGGCACTACACAGCCAAGCATCCTTGTCCTGAGTGGTGGGTGGTTCAATGACTGTCTTTTCAAGTGAGGCTACCTGATACCATCTTCCCCATTCAAATAGAACACGGTCCTTGAGCTTTAACAGCAGAACCCTTCAGAAACCATGATCTCTGATTCATTTTCTGATTCTGAAGCAAGAGCTAATGCATTACTCCTGTTTGCAAACTAGTTTAAATTAATGTATTAGTTTATAGTAGTTACTTCATAATAATTGTAAGGCTTCTCTGTAAAAATCCATTTTAATCCAAAACATTTGCATGCAATTTCATAATTCTTTCCACTCAAATCTGGAACTTGGACATGGGAGATTTAGAATAATTTTTCCCTGGGCATGTGTTTGCAAGGCATTAGTTAAGCAAGGTGGGCTTGAAACACAAGGAGTTTCAGCGCTATTTTGGAGTACTCATAGCAACATTAGTATCTATATAAGCACTTAAAGTTAAGCAGCAGCAAACACAGACCCCCCTGTTTTGACCTGCAGTGAGTCGTTTGCGAGGTCACACAACAAAAGGGACTTCCCTGTTCCACTGGAGCTGGGAAATGTACTCCCTCACAGCTCCTCTATACTTCACCCTGCCATAGTGTCATGCCACGCTGCCTCCTGCTCTATCTGCAGAGCTGCAAGACACAAACACTCCAGGAATTAATGCTCTATGAACTCCAGCCCTTCAGGTGATAAGTTGGAGACACGAGTCTGCTGTGAGGTCTTGGCCTCAGAGCATGACATACAGCAAAACCAGCACAGGTATTTTGCCAGAGCCTTCAATGCTTTACGCCCTATATGTTTATGGCACACACGTGCAAGTGTGGCACCACAACTCAACAATTTGGCAAGAGCTGGGAGAAACTCTGCAGGAGCCCTCTGGTGCCCTCCCACACCTCCCAGCCCAGAGACTGCCAAGTCCTCCCAATGAAACACAGTTTCTGTACCTTGGGCTGGCACAGGTGGGAGTATCTGGAGCTGGGTAGGGTCTGCCACTGTCCAGGAGCAATGGTTAGCTGGGTGTGTGCCCCCATGTCCTGTGTTACAGCTGCATTTCTGTGTGCACCTGCACATCTATTTCAGTACCACAGCCACCCTTATTTTACCTTTTGTCCAAAAACTTGCCTGGATTGACATTGGATGCACATTGTTGATGTTGTGGAGGGAAAAGGGCACCCCAGGTACAAGAGAAACTTCAGAATAACAAGGTTTTTACTATACATTTGGACACAGCTCAGCTATCAACAGATATTTATAGCAATTTTATAATTTTAACCTACTACTGCTTTTTAGCATATTTGCTATAGATATGATTATTGTAATTATCTCTATTAAAGTGGTCAAGAGGGACCACTGAGCATTGATCTTTCTCCCCCTTCTTTATTCTGGCATTTCCTTCCCTAAAGCATTCTCCAAATAGCCTAATGCCAATGGGTGCAAAACAAGTGTGAGGAAGCAACAATTATAGTATGGTGAGTAATCTGAATTTCAATGGATAATGTCTGCAACAGGGAACACTGTAACAACTGAGACTCGGGCTCAGATGAGCAGGGAATCTGAATTGCTTATTCAAAGAAACAAGCTGGTTTTGTACACTTCTTCAAGCACAGTATTTCCCTCTATGGCAATTCTCACTAACAGACCTGTCACACATTGCCATGTCAGCAACAGCTGTCCTCATGTCCCTGTTTGGGGTGATCAGCCACTATTCAGGGGTCTGTCAGTTCCCACAGGCTCCTCTCCATAGGGCTCTGCTGTGTGGCACCTCCTGCCCCCAAAGTCAGGTGGAGACAAACTTTCCTGGCCTGCCACGTGCCTCCCTGGGCTGCCATGGTGTTCTGCAGGCACGTTCCACAGCCTGCAGCTCAATTCTATCCTATCTCTCCCCACAGAATACCAATAAAACACGATAAAAAAGAAGGATATAAAACCAGTGATTAACTGACCAAATTGTGCCATTCCAGGATCAGTGATGTCTTAAACATACAAAAAACACACCAGGACTCCTAATTAGCTTCAATGTCGCAAATGTGAAAGGAATCATTAACAGAATACATTTGTAAATAACTTGCACATATAGTGAAAATTACTCAATATCATCAATTCAGGTGTGAAATTACAAATTTCAAGATACATGACCAAGTACAAATTTGTCTGCACAAGAAACCTCTCAGGGTGCAGCACAGTAAAGCAGAGACTTAGCTTTATTTATAGTTTTTTGTGTACTTCCCCCAAAGCCAGAAGCATTCTTGAAGTCAAGGATCACCCAACAGGATGAAGTTCTTCAATGGATTGACACGTAGATGCCTATACTGTGCAGAGGTGCTTTTTATTAAGGCATTTAATATTAAAAAGAGCAAGAGAGAAAATACATACTCATTAGGAGAAAAAAACCCCAAGCAAACAATAACAAACCATATCATTTTCTTTTTCTAAGATGATCAAATCCAAAATGCCAAATCACATTTCTCTAGTTCCCCTACTCCAGTAACAGGGCCTACAAGCAGAGCACTTCCCATGGAATTCAACCCTTACCTACCAGGAAAGCAAAGTCCAGAATGGGTTTAAGAACATCAACTCCTTGTTACCACACTGCTGATTAGGCAATTCCATTTCATCTTGATGCTGCGACTCCCACACATTTACAAGGCAGCCTAATTCTCATTATGGGTTCTTGATCCATTATATAGAGCACTTAAACAGCCTGTATCCTCTCCTATCTAACCTCATGAAGCCATTATTTAACACATGCACTAACAAACCTTATATATTTTCCAGTTTTCTGGAACAACAAAAAAAAAAAAGCCAACTTGGTTTACTGTCTCTAAAGTCTATTTCTGTCACCTCAGCTAAAAGAAATGTTTCTGTTGCAATTAGTTCAGAATTGTTTTGGGAAAAAGGAAGATACTGTCTAATTTCCATTGTGGAAATTTTAATAAACAGCACCCTCAAGAGGATTAGTACTCACTTCCTTCACTGTTTGGTTTAAAAAAAAAAAAAACACCAAAAACCACAAACCAAAAAAAAACCCACAGTTGCTAAGCTACCACTTTTTAATACAGCCAGAATAATTTCCAAAGGTTATTTAAGGTGTTTAACTACAGAGCAGATACTGTGCAGGAATCCAGGTATGCACTTATATCTCCTCATCACCAGTGCTTCTGTGGTGGCCCCTGAGGCATCTGCGTGGTTTAGTGTGAAACTGAGGCTCACCAAGATCAAACAGGCAATCAGTCCCCATTATGAGGTGATGCTTTAAGGAGATGGCTTTGGAAAGGGATGAGGAGACAGGCTGCTTCAGGGCTCCTTGTTGCTCTGCGCATTTGGGAAAGTTGTTGTGAGAAACGCTAATGTAAAGAGAGTTCTCAGGTTTTGATCTGAGGGTGAGGAGTCCCACAGCCATCCTGTTTGTGGGCTGAAGGCATGAGAGCACACCTGGACTATTTCCTTACACTACACTGGTATGAGACCCAGACACACATTCTGGATATTTGGGGAGGAAGCATAACAATATACTGCACTTTGGGTAATGGGAGGGCTGACTGGAAAGGCACATGGCCAGTGCCCTTCTCCCCCAGGACACACAGGAGGTCACTAGCTGGGGTCAACTGCCAGGAAGATTACAGCCCCCACCCCTGCAAATCTCAGCCTGAGCCAAGTCATCTTCAGAATCTAGAAGGAGAGCAACCTCATGTGTAATGTCTGGATTTAGTAGTGAAGAGATCTTAAAAATCACGTCTCAGAACAGAAATCGAATATGCTGAGGACAACCACAATTTGCACAGCATCAGAAAAGTCATTCTGGAGCTTCCTTCTGCCTTATGATGGAGGGTACATGTTTTCTTTGCTGAAGTAACACCACCCAGATGTCTCTTCCACTCATTCTTTCCAACTGAACACACACCATAGCAATACCACTAAAACTGATTTGCTGGCATTTTAGTCCTAACTTCACTGAAAAGGAAGACTTCCAAGAATACCAGAACACTCAAAGTTAAATACAGCTGTAATTTACAGAGTGAATAAACTTGAATCCCCTTTGGATGTTTCTCTCCAATGTGTTGCCAATACTCCAGTACCAGAAATTACATGCTTGATTGTAGATTTAAAAAGAATCTTGCAACAATAAAATAAAACCTTGAGAATGAAAAGACAATTCAGAATAGTTATTTTACACTTAATTTAGTAAACCAACTTTCAAGAGGTATGTGTTGGCATCTCCACTGCAAAAGTATTGGCAAATGCTGTTATTTATCCTTTTTGTTTTAATAATTAACATTTTCTATGTGTTTACCAATTTTTAGGTGAATACTTATGTATTAAAAAAATATCCTTGCTTTTTAAAAACTCACTGTGATCTAAGGAAGCCTAAGCAAGGATAGCCTTCCGACAAGCAGCCAGGTTCACGCCTAATGTTCTATTTGAGGAGTGGAAATTCCTAGAGATGGAGTACCCAGCCAGATACAGATGTGACTAGGAGAGAACACATTTAATCCATATGCCAAAAGGAAGCTGCTTTTTCAATTCACAAGTGTTTTCACAATTGCACTTTGGTATGAAGAACTCTTTTAAAATCACTTTCAAAAGGCATTTTTACTATTTTTTTTATCTAGACATTTTTTCTAAAACTAGACATGAGATAAGTATATACTGAAGAACACTTGGTCAGAAATAACACATATCTGATCATTATTCCCTGAACAATAAACAGCTGCTTATCTGTGATTGTCCTACTTGGCTGTAGCATTAATGTAGAAATAAAAACTTTCAAGATCACATTACTATAAGCTCCACAAATTTTCTGTTATACAGACATGAATGGTCCTGGTCCCATTATTCTGAGAATTCATTTTCTCCTCTTCTCCCAAGTTTTACTGCCCTTTCTTAGCATGTCTGGCCAATTTTCTGACATGAAAGCCTTACTCAAACATACTGATGGTTTACTTTACTACCATGTATAGCAATTTTGGTTAATTATTTTAAAATTCATATATGTACATATCTATACATAAGCTCCACATGAATAATACAAGCTAACATATAGAAATTAACTCTAATTGCTTTACTAATTTTATTTGATATAAAGTGGGGAGGGAATTTTTGCATAGCTATTAATCAAGATTTCTTTTTCACCCTTCCTGAGTAGTATAATATACTGGGGTAGAAATACAGCTTAACCTAAATTCCACATTGAACCATATTCCTTTTTATGCTGTAGTTAACAAAGGTGTTCATGAATCAGCTGAAAAATCTCAGTTTATAGTTGGATGACACTTTTCTACAACTAACAACAATCCTCAGTTACAAATGCCAAACAGGAAAAGCACATCTGTGAAAAACAAGCCTCTTAAACTGAACGAATGAGTAACAATGATGTGTGGGTTGTGCTTTCTATGCAGCAAACTCTGGGAAGACCTTTCTGTGAAGAGCTATCTGAGAACAATTGGAGACACTTTGGTGTTCCTACTCGCCTCCCACAGACCTTTGTATCGGCAGCTCAGCGAGAGAGTCTGACAGCAAGGTTCTTTTGTCATTTGAAATCTCAGGTACTGGAACTCAGCTCAGTGCTGCACAAACGAATCTCTACTGAGTGCCTGTGTGTTTCTACAGAAGAGAGAAATTTCTCAATGGCTGGCTCTCAGTGTGCAGCATCAATTGTTATCTACCAGTTATCCCAACTGAATCACTCTCTGCTTAGACACTTCCTTGCTCTCCCTGATTTACACAGAGCAGCACTCTCATTTCTACATAAACTAAAGCCCTACCTGTGCTGTGCACAAGGACCTATGATGCAAGCAGTTCCTCTCCCAGTTAGTTGCAAGGGTGAGGAGAACCTGTGCTTAAAGCACCACTAGGTTCTCCAATACCATACTGAAAAGGGGCAAGTCCATAAAAATGGAAATTCCAAACTCAAAGTTCATCTTCATATCCATATCTTAGTGTAAGAGGCATTTCCCCATTATTTTCATAAGCCCATCAGAGAGATACTGGATATGAATTAAAAATACAGAAGCGTGAACACAAGCAAATAATTCTCAACTTCCATGATGCAGTCAGCTGCACACAATCCCCCCTCCCTTTTTTGCACCCATAATATTAAGGGGTAACTAAAAGTATTTGCAATACTTCAGTCATATCAGAGACAGCTGCAGAAAGACAGGGCAAGGACATTAGCACTGGCAAATTCACATTGCTGTTTTTCCTCAAGTCCCACATCAATATTTACATAATTCAGCAATATAAACTCAAGGAACTGTCAAAGTTCATTCCTGAAAAAACCTCCTTTAACTGCTAGAGGCAGACCTCCCTAGGCCAGAAGAGCAGATTGAAGCCATGCAAATCTTCTTAAATCAAGAACAGGGCTACACATTTTAGATAGATGTAACAAACACTTTTAATTTTGCAGAAAGTTCTCTCCCATCTCAGCAGAAGGCAAGTCCTCAAACACTTCAATGACATGAGAAACAGGCTCTGATCTGCTCGGTTTCCTTCTTGCCAAAGCAGACTACAGTTTTCCTAATATGTAAGACCATTTTTTCCCCAACCACATAAAATCTCAGTCACTGGAATCAGAGTCTGACAACGGTTAATTTATTTGGACTCCTTCTACCTCATCAACATGCTAGAGCTTCAGGCTGTAGCATAATCTCAGCATTTTTCTCTCCTGAAAAACAGATGCCACTAGGAGGAAATAACTCTGTGCTCTGCAGCAATTGCCACATTCCCAAAGACAACTTCTTCTCATGCCTTTCATCAAAAAGAATTACCAAAATAGAATCTTTCTACAGACTCTTAGGAGTTCCCATCCATGGCTTTTGATACCTACACTTGACACCATTTGCCCAGCTATAACTAAAGATGACAAGAGGAAACACTGTTTAAAATTACCAAATCTCTGATGGGTTTTCTCCTATATGAAATATGTGAATGTGTAGGAAAAGAGCCTGCTTTACTGAAAAGATTGGGAATGTATGTTATATTCAATGTGCTGTTTCAGTGATGAACTGCAGTGTCTAAAAGTCAACAACAGGTCTCTGGGGTACAACCCCCTGTTCTACTACTGCTACCTTTACAAGGGACACTGGTATCCTATATCTGATTTCCCCACCTGTAAAAATTGAAGAAATAACTGCTTAACATACATGTTTCAACATCCATTGCCTTAGCATTTGTGAGGCTTGACAGGTCCTAGGCTAGACAGCACTCAAAGGCTGAAAGTAATATTAGTTCAGCTCATATTTTCTGCATTTTTTGGTCCTACTGTTCTTAATTTTGAAGGACAACTGCAATTGCATGTCATCCATTTAGGCTTATCCTAAAGTCATTATTTGTTATGATGCTGTTCCTGCCTTCAACTACAAAGAAAATGACTATCCCTACCCCCTCACAGTCAGGATTAACAGCCACAGAAAATGAGTTATGGTTGCTCTCACTGACAGGAGCTCAGAAGCAAATTCATTTTCAAAAGTCCACCTAAGCTCAAGAAAGAATTCTGCACCCTGTGTCTTCTTAATTCTTCTTCACAGGTACATATTGAAAGTACACAATGTGTTTTTCTTCATCACCAGTCTGCACACTCAAGATATATGCTGAGACCTACTGATCCAAAGGCAGTATGTGAACTAGGTGATGTAAAATAAGTAATGCAACACGATACAGTGTGTGCACTCACGTCAATGTTTTTTTTAATAAAGCATGAATTAAAAATATTGCCAGCACAGGTGGATCATGTTATATTTAGGTGGAATAATAATTATTTTACTTATGTTTCTGTCAATTCCAAGTAAGCAGGCTCTGTATAGCATTCAGTGAGACTGTTTACAAATACTAAATTGCTAGTAACCAGCCTCAATCTTTCCTTCCATTCATAGTTTCACATTTCTTAGCAGAACAGGTACCAGATGCAACTACACAGGCTTATTTTGGCTGAATTTAGTTTAGAGGAGCCACAGATCCTGGCCTGACTGTTTTTAATGCCTTTATCAGTAGATTGATGGGCATGCTCATCTGCCTTGCTCAGAACCAAGCTGTTACCCAAGTACCCAAACACTGCTATCAGCTTTTGCCCACTAGACACTACTGAAGAAAGCATCCTTAAATCAACTGAAGACAAGACACTGTGGGATAAAAATATAAACTGGATGCCAACATACTGCACAGTGCTTATACAGATCAACACTAGACAACAGTGATCTCCAAGCAGCCTTCAAAAGAGGTAATATTTCAATTTAGAGATCAGCATCCAGCTTCTAACCAAACATACTTCAAAATCACAGGCCATGTTACAAGATGAATGGTAACACTGTTCTGAAACTATTCTGAAGAGATCTGTTTTCTGAAGTTGTAGTGTAAACATGTACTTAGCTACCTGCAGCTGCAGTGAAAAGAATGATTGTGTTCTCTATGATTCACAGTAATCAATATATGAAAACTAAATAAATGGAATTCTCACCAGAAGTGAGAGAAGATATGAGACAAGTATCAGATGCATAACAGCAGCAGCTTTCCAACAGGTACCTCCAGGACACACTGCAAGTGTTCTCATGTCGTGTACGGTGAGGGACACGCACGCTGCAGCCCCTGGGAACATTCAGCATTGTTAGCAGGAGGCACGTGTGCTCTGATGTGTCTGTGTCCAGCCCTGAGTGCAGCAACACACACGACTCAAGAGCCACGTGTGCGCTCCTGCCAGGACAAACAGCCATGTGTGCACTCCTGCCAGGACAAACAGCCCCAGTAAGATCCATCGCACAGTAAAGAACTTCCTATATGGATCCAGGCTGTAGCATTACTGCTTTCATTGTTTCTTTTCACAAATACCAAGAAAACAATGACACGTTTCTCAAAGTTTACCAGGAGAACATGTCATATTCCTGCTTCATGATCTGAAGATTAAGGATTTCAACTTTGGTTTGGATTTTGGTTTTTTTAAACTAGAAAGTCTTCATCTGTTTAACAAAATACTTATGAATATGAACTCAGGTGGTCCTGCTACCAATATCTCCTCTAGGACACTGGAGTAGATGCTTTGCTAGATTAGATCATATATAACTCTGCATATTAAAAAGTAGATGGAAATACCAACTTACATTTATTTTAATAAGATTGTGTAATTTGAAGTTTATAGAGCCATGCATAAACCATTTGTTATTCCACCTTTAACAAAATTGATCCATTAACTCTGACCATATTTTTAGTACATAGTTTGCTACAAAAGCATTACGACACATTATGAATCATTCTGGCATTATGAGAGTTAATAGAATACTATATATTTTTCAGGATTATTAATATTTTGTGTCATTCAGTAAATTAAAAAATCAAGTTTAACTAAGGTTAAAAATATCTGATGATACAGTACATAGATGATTGTAAATGTGTATTAATGAAGCTTTACACAATTGACTGGATATCTTTTCGTTAATCACTCACAAACCCATGCCAAACATATATCAAAGACTTCAGCTCCTTTTTCATCCAATCTTCCGACATTTCATTATTATGGTTACCTGATTAATGGATGCAATAATATATGTGGCATGATATGATATGTTCACATTAAATTTTAATCAAATATTACTAAATTCAGAAAACATTAAGTAAATCATGACTGATGAGGCAATATTGCTGTACTGTCGTATTGATGGTTAGAGAAACTCACTATGGAGTTACAGATTAAGGAGGAGAAGTAAATCTTATGAGGAAATAGAAGTATCTCAAGTTTAACTAGTTGGTTCTTTTAAAATTGCCTTCCAGCCAAAGGCTGAATATTAGATCCATCAAAAGTATTCCAGTGTCTGTAACTGATATGAATGCTTTGTGTTGTTATACTGCAAGTCATCTCATTCTTTAAAAAGCATGGATTAACATATACTCTGCACAAGGCCCTTGAACAAAAGATGATGGCTTCTATAGGGAAAAGAGACATTATTCCCCACTGCAGTTGGGAAAAATTAGCCCAGTTTATTTAAAACCTTGCTCTGACTTGAGCAGCAGGGTGTCAGGCACATGGAATGCACCTGGTCTGTTTGTTTTCACCTAAATTACACTTTTGTGGCTTTGCAGGAGGTGTGCAGAGACAGATGGGGGTTCATGGTCATAGCCTAGATCTACAAATGTAAGATGATTTCAGTCTGCAACACCAGAGAATGTGCCTCTACTGCTGCAGATAGCAGCTTTGTTTTCAGCTTTATGCCAGTAGTTAACATCTTCATATGAAAATTTGGTACTTGCAGGTGGCCATAATTCTATATTGCACTTTTAACTGACAGACAGGAAATAAAGCACTGAACTGTCTTTTCACTGCTGTGTTTGAAGCTGAGAGAGACCTACATGTATTCATCTACTTACATTTCCCATTCTAGTAAAATTCCAGATGGGATCTGCTTATGTTGTCCCATGTCTGCCTTGAACATCCATGTCCCCACTCCCAAAACAGAAAGATTCAACTTACGATTTTGAGCATTACTTTTTATAACAAACAAGTTATCTACCCAGAGTAAAACTCCATCTCATGAGAATTAGATGACCTTTTAGAAGCTAAACAATGAATCTTAAAAACCAGTACTGGAAGAAGTACTGGCTAAAAGACTACAACAAAACATTTCAAGTATTAACCTGTCCTGAAAAAACTTACTCCAAAGAATTTAGAGCTCCTAGAAATAGATAGTCTGATGTGCTAATTCAAAACTTTCAGTATAATAATCTATGACTATTCTTGTGTAGAATTTCAGACCCATGGTACAGACTAAACAGGACTCTTACTTTATTTGTTTTTACCTGATATATAAAAATAAAAGGGAGACAGCTTTGTCATATTACCATCTTTTGGGTAGACTCTTATGCCAAGATATCAGATGTTGCTGGATCTAATTTTGGTTATGTGAAGTAGCATACAAGTCCTGCTTAACTGAATAATTAATTGTATTTACAAATGAATGCATTGCATAGTACTTGCCACAAGACCTTTCCCTGGTCTTGTTCAAAACGCTGCTCATTTCTTCATGTCCCGGTCTCACTTTCAATCCCTCTTCTTGTTTTGAAAGATTAGGAAGGGTGTAAGATTTCCTTGTATTATGTTTACCAGCATGGGAAATCTCAGTGCTACTGCACTGCAAAGAAATACTACTCAATTCTACAGCTATAATCTGAATATTAAGAGCAATAAATATTTGACGTGCTTAGCTGGATTTTTTTTTTTTTTGACAACTTGCTTTTTGCTTGAAGTCATTCTGTATAAAGTATTTCAAAGAAAAGCATACAGATAATAAAGGCAGAAAAAGAAATTAAAATGCTTAGATGGATACAATGAAATTATACACCAACCAACTGGGAAGAAGCACACAGCACTGATGTATCTTGGTAGCTCAGCTGAGCTACCAAGGTTTATTATGGTTAGATGTATGGCACAAGCATTTCAGTTAAACACCTTCTTGCTATAAAAGTGGGTTTGGAATTTTTAAAGTGTGACTAGCTCATAAAACCTAATGTGAACAGTTATGAGAATAATTAAAGCAATTCACTAAGTTATCTTCCTCCATATCCAGATAAGTTTTGTACAGTTACAAGATGAAAAAGCACAAAATTCCTGTGAGTGTTAAGGCCTAATAAAAATGGAAGAATACATCCAAACCCACAGCTCTTACCTCAGGCAAACTCCCACTGGTGTTGGCACCTCATGCAATACAGAGAAGAGTGCAGACACTTCAAACAAAATTGCCTGGAAAGGTTTGATTCACTCTCACTTGATTAATTGAATGAGTATATATAAGTCAGTCTTGCAGCTCTTGCTTTTCTCAGGAATGGAAACACACCAGAAAAAATCAGGGGGTAACTCAAGGTTCTCAGTAAACTTTAGATCAGTGCATGATGTTATGGCTCAGGCTTTCAAAATTCTGCAGGCTTCCACTAGAATGCTAACAAGATCCAGCATTTAATGACCCAACATAGCTTTGTAGTCTACAGGGTTGTGACAAGCACCAGACCTTTTGTCAGAAAGTCAACCTGAAATGGGCCTATTTCTTTGCATTATAGTCTCAGTGAGGAAAAACAAAAGAATCCAGAAATTTTTTGACTGAGCACTGTGCATATGTGATGTTCACTGTATGTTGAAAATGTATTAATTTCTAAGGGCAAGGAAAGCAATAATGTACTGTCCAGAGAAACACAGCTGTGGAGTTAGGCTTAGAGAGCCAGTTTAGAGAAAGAGAAACTGAACCAGTGTTACTGATGCAAGAATACAACCTTCATATCCTTTAGCAAAGTAAAGCTGCTAAACAAACCTACTGTTGTCCAAGCTTTTTAAATCCCAGAAACCAAAGCTGAAAGGATCTTTTACATTTGTGGATCAGGCCAGCTGAGAGAAGCATTACTCAGCTGCTATGGCAGCCTTTGGGAAGGCAGTAACAGAAGCACGGATGCAGCACAGGCCCTTTCAAAGATGAGCAGGAGTGGAGCAGCAGGTCTGAGCTGAGGAAATAGGGGCAGGCCTGTGGGTTACAGGTGACAGGGGATTTGTGGCAAGGGAGGGTGGTGGCTTTACAGAAGAGCTGTGCGAGAGAAGATCTATTAGGAAATGTTAGGAAGAGACCTGGGGCAATGAAGCATGTGTGAAAAACATGGAAACCCTCACATTTTGACTTCTCATCACTTTCAGAGGGCCAGTTCTTTTTGCCCCCATTTTTGATGCCATAAATATATCAGCCCAACTCAATATAAAAAAGTCAGTATAACCACTGCTGATCACTATGCTCTCACAAAATACTGAAAACAGGAAGGTTGCTGCTCAGCTTAATACTGAGGGCTTATGAACAAAAAGACAAACCATTTTCCTGGTATCTTGCACCTGGACAAAGTAATGCAAAGGAATACTGCTTAACCTTTCACCATTCCCACCAACTCCTTTCACTAAATTAGTTGTTCTGCGCAAAGAAATCACACTATAAATATAATTAGTTACTTGGAACCTGATCTAAAGCCTAATGAAATCAGCATAAGGCTTACAGAGAGAATGAGCTATAAAGAAAATATTAGTTTGATTGCTGTGGGCAAAACTACTTTCAGATCTAAGCAGAGGATTTAACTATTTTATTCTGCAAGCAATGAGAAAATATCTTCTTGATTCTAAAACTAAAATAAGAGACCTAATTAATTCTAGAACACCACAGCCATATACATTACTTCTTAGTATGCATGAACCCAATAGTTTCTTTTTTAAACAGGAATATTTAAGAGGCATTTAAATGGTTGTGGATCCTCATTTCAGTAAACATATGTGAAGGCATTCATTGTGTTTAAATATAATAAATACAGCTAAAATCATGCATCTGGGTCAATCCTCTGCATGTAATCAGGATTATGAAAATTTAGTTTCTCTTATCTTTCTCAATAAATGGTCTATGTACAGACAACTGGAAATTTATTCAGACGTGGTCTTGCTGTGTTCTTGTTTTTTAACTCGCCAGTTTTTTCCTCCCTGCAAATCTGACTGATTTCAAATTCTGTCAGTTGCTCTGGTAGCTAAGAAAAGTGCCAAACCGTGGTTGCTGATTTCTAAGTTGTGCTCAAGTTCTTTTGGAAGGAAAATTCTCATGCCAAGGCATTGTAATTGCAAGTTTTCAGCCCATTTTAATGACTTGCTCTTTTGGCTATTACTGCTGACCACATGTAATTATAAAGGAAAAGGTCAGTGAGGACCTTGAGAAGGCAAAATCCAAACAGACACGAAGAAGTAAATGCAACTGGAAAAGATTTTGATTTAGTTTACCCCTTCTCCAAGATTTCAGAGTCCTGAACCTCCCAGCCCTCTGACTGAGGTTCCTTCAGGCCCAGCTGTCAAAGCCCTCCTTCACCCACTGCCTTGCCCACAGCTTCTCTCAGGCATTCCCCAGAGGCAGCCCAAAGAGACACAGCACATCCAGGGGGAAATCCTAAAATCTGGTTATTCTGAAAAATCTGACAAAAGGAATGAGGCCCATCAGTTTGATGGCTCTGTACATGTGTGGTGGGAAAAAAATTGTCAGAGGCATAGGGGAATCCCTTTTGTTTCAAAAGTGCTTCTTCAAAGAAACAGACATCCCTATCTCTCTTTGAGGAAGGCACTGTGTGGGAGGCTCTGTGGGCCCTCCTACAATGCCATGACTGAGAAGCCTGTCTTTAACTGGAGCTTCACTGAAAATGCACAGTCCAGATAAAATGCAAAGACACAAAGAGTAAATAAAGAAGTAGTCAATGCTAGGCAAAGTGTGGGCCGAGGAATTCTGCCTCCTAAGGAGGTGACAGTCAAATGAAGCTGGCTCATCATGTGTGTCAAAAGCAGCATCAGACAGGTAAATAGCAATTCTACACTTCCCTCCTACTCTAAAATTCCACCCTTAAAACACAGGGTATTTTAGGAAGCTTCCTGCTGACAGGCACATCCTGCCCAGGATTACATTTTAATAGTTCTCCTTTTAGACAAACATTTAATTTATACTTACAGTCAACATGCTATTCCCATGCAGTCCCTCGGGAGGAGCAAAACATGCAAAACACAGAAAGGGTGGTAATGAAAAGGAATAATCAATCTGCATTCATTGATAAATTTGCAGATAATGTAGCAGAGTATTTACTATGATTCTGTTCCTTCCAGAGGGCAACTTTTTCATTCAAAAATTGTGACAATTCATTGTGACATTCAGCGCTCTGGGATCTTGGTATTTTGGACAAAAATCCACGAAATGCCCCAAGACTAAGTAAAACTTTCATATAAATTTAGAGTTTTTGAAGTAGCAATAACATCATTATATCACATTAAAGCTAATTTTACAAAGATGAGGTTACAGGTTTTACTTGCTTTCTGCAGCCACTTCAGGACATGGCAACATAATGCTTCTTGAAGGACCAGGGGACAATGATATTTTCATGTTGCTAAAACCAAAAAGTACTACCTATCCACACACTGACTTGGCTCAACAACACAGCCCCTAAAACCTTTATTCTGTGGAGACAACAGTCTTTAATCCTTTAGCTCCCATTCCACAAGTGGTAAATTGGCCCAGCATCTTACTCCTTTTTCCATGGAAGATAATGTGTCTTGAAATGAACATTGACTGTCTCTTAAAACCTAATAAATTAAATTGTCTTTCCTCAGCCAGCAGGAGGAGTAATGGAAAGCATTTCTCAGAACTAGTTTGTTTGATTTCTACCAAAGGGTTTGACCTAATGATCTGTTTTAGCAAATTGGTATGACTTAGGGATAACTGATAAGCACACAGCAAAAACCAGCTATGCAATTACCTGTCACAAGACAAATATTTTATGCAAAATTAAAAATTATGCACAAACAGATCAGGAATACAGTTTGAATAAATAAATTAATTAAAATCTTCAGTTCCATCACAAAATATGAAAAAAAAGTTAGTAAAGGGGTTAGAAAAAACAGCTTGACAGTATGCAATTTAACTGCCAGGGTATTGAAAATCTCATCCTACATAGTATTTAACAAGATCATCAACATCTGCCTCTGGATTAATGCACTATGGAAAAGGATAGCTGAGTGTAAGATCTGATGTTTGGATGCAAGAAAATCAGTAAATTGTTACACATCAAATTCAGTACAACTTCATTAACAATTAGCACCAAGTTTTGTGCTCAAATGTAAAGATCTTTGGCTAACTTTTTGCTTTGTAGCACTACCAGAAGAGACAGGAAAAGGCGAAGCTGCAGAGAGCTAAGAATTAGAGAAGGGCTTGTCCTGTGAAGAGGTACAGTGACCAAGTGGGATAGTCAAAATGGGTACTACACTCCTACAGATAACAGCTAAATATTATTTTTTTCATGAGCGTGTGTCCGTGAGCTCAAAGGAAGGGAAACACAATGGTTCCGTACAATGAAACAATTCCATTTTATCGTCTCATGTCTGAGTCTAAGGGCTGACAGTGAAGTGCCAACTACCCTTTCTCCCTCACCTTTACAACTTTATGCCTTTAACAACTGATACAGGATACAATCTCCTATTCAATCACTGGGCTCTAGATCAAAACCCCTCTGAACTACACGGGATCTGACTTGCTGATACATAATGAAACCAAGTGATAGATAAATTCTTGCAAATGAAAACTGGAACTAGCAAGGTGTCTTTGGGAAGCTCCTTGCCAGAAGAGACTACCTTGTCCAACCACACGTTGGGAGGAAAGCTGCCCCCAGCACTCCCATGTGCTAGCAGAGCTGGTCCCTACACACAGGCATAGCTGAGAGCTATGGCACATCAGGGCTCTCTCAGAGACCCACAGACACCACTCATGGCTGAGCATCGCAGCTACAAGGGGCACAAAGAGAACTCTGGGCTTCCTGTACTTGCTGCTAATTAGCTTTTTCCCTTCTTATCTTCTGGATGTCTCAGCTTCAGCCATAGCTTCTTTTCTCTCTCCCTTTTTTTTTTCCTTGCCTTCTTTCCCCTTTCAGACTATGACATGAACTCATGCCACCCTTTGCTCCACCTGACAAAGTTACACACAATCCCTCTATCACACTTTTCTTCTCTGGTCTTCACAAAGCACAAAGTTGTGTGCACCACAACTCCCACCATGTTCAGTGCCCTGTTTCACTGGTTCCTCTCAAGACAGTGTATTTTGAATAATTAATCACAGAATCACTGAGGCTGGAAAAGGTCAAGTCCAAGCATTAACCTAAAACTGCCAGGTTCAGCACTAAACCTTAAGTACCACATCTACAAGTTTTTTGAATACTTCCAGGGACTGCTATTCCATCATTGCCCTGGGCAGCTTGTACCAAATGCCTGACAACCCTTTCAGTGAAAAAATTTTTCCTAAAATCAAGTCTAAACTTCCCAGGGTGCAATTTGAGGCCATTTCCTCTTATTCTATCACTTGTTACATGGGAGAATTGACACTACTGTGCTGTTATCACATACAGGGGGCTATGGCAATTTTAGTAACATTGCCATCATCACCTGTTTCCATGCACTCCAATTCCTGCAATGAAAAGCCATGAAGAGCCCTTGCACTTTTACTGCTTCATAACTCTCCTCAAGGAACTTTTCCCCACAGGAATCCCACTCACCCCTCATCACAGCCCTTGGTGTCATCCCTTAAGCCTCTACCTAGAACTTTTAAAGTGCTTTTTGAGCTCCCATGAGATAAAAGTGTTTATTAGCATTGCCTTTTTTATTACCTCACATTTTGCTCTATTCCCATCACTGAGCACCCTCCAGAAGAAAGAGCTATCACAGCAACTTGAACTCAGAGAAAAATAGCAAGAATATAGCCAAAAGGTGAGCAAGATACTTCTCTTTTAAAAGCATTTCAATTGAACTCACTCAGTGCTGGTCTTCCTGCTAGTTTAAAGCTTCTGTGTGGCAGTGACTGGGTGCAGAGCTTTAGAGGTCTCAGACTGACAGTATAACAGCAGCTTCTGGTGTCCACAAGCATGCACAAATTTTACATGCCAGTTCCAGCCTTATATTGGCTTACAGCCATTATTTTGAATTATATCCTCCTGTCATTTATTAAAGACCTGGGAATGCTGACTTGACACAACTATTTCATACTCTTCAAGAGCCATGTCACTTATTCCTAGGCAAGGTTTTGACATTCCTATTTCCAGGTGTGTTTCTTTACATCCTCACCATGCTGCACTGTCAAGGGCACTTATTTAACTGGTGTTGCACTAAGAACTTCTATGGGCCATGCTGGGAGCATTTTTCCTCACAGACACGCAGTTCTTCCCCTCAGCAAGCCCCAGCAGGCTCATTAGCAGTATTCCGTGCAGGAGGGCGGCCCAAGACAATAAATAATACCAATAATGAAGGCATTAAATAATACTGGACCCAGTATCATATCTTGGGGTATGTCAGTAGTCACTGGACACCAGTGGGACTCCGCCACTGATCATAATGAAAGCAAGCCTCTGAGCCTGGCAGCTCAGCCAGTTTTCAGTCCATCTCTGTGTGAGTTTATATCTCAATCATACTTCATCACTCTCTATACAGTGATGTTATGGGAGATTGTCAAAAGCCATACTGAAGTTCAGATAAACATGCATATGTGGCCACAAACTGGGATTAGAAACCTCTCTGTAAGACTAATCATCCTTGCAGAACAACCATTAGTGGTGAAATACTTTAAATGAAGATCATAAGCAGCAATGCCCAAGGAGTGGCTGAGGTAATTTGGTTTGTTTAGCCAGCAGGAGACTGAGGGGAGCCCTCATTGCAGTCTGCAACATCCTTATGGGAGGAAGCAGAGGAGCAGGCATTCACCTCTTCAGTCTCGTGATCACTGAGAAGGACTCGAGAAAACGGCACGAAGCTGAGTTAGGGGAGCTTTAGGAAAAGGTTCTTTCCGCAGAGGGTGGTCGGGCACTGAGCAGGCTCCCCGGGCCTGACAGAGCTCAAGGAGCACTCGGACAACGCCCTTGGGCACATGGTGCGATCCTCAGGGCGTCCTGCGCAGGGCCGGGAGCTGGGCTCCATCATCCTGATGGGTCCCTTCCAACTGAGCATATCCCACGAGTCTAAGATTTCCTTTTCTCTTCTTTTTTTTCTTCATCATTTTAGGGCTGAACTTCTCAGAAAAGCAAAGAAGGTGACGTTTTTCTTTACTTTTCTCCACCCTCGCTGGCTGGCACACCCTCACGGGAACGAATCCCTCTCTACCCCCGATTTCCCCACAGCCACCGCTCTGCCCTCAGGGCGGGAGGCGCGCGCGGCGCCCGTTGCCCCGGCGACGCGGCCCCGTAGTCTCGCGAGGCGGCGCCCGGCTCTCGCGGGCAGGGCGGAAGCGGCCGCCGTGTTTACAAGCCGCGCCGGGCCGGGCCGGGCCGGGGGCACCGGCGAGCGCCCCTCGCCCATGTGCCCGCAGCCCCCGCCGCCCATGGAAGTGATGGAGGGGCCCCTCAACCTGGTGAGCGCGCACAATGGAGGGGAAGGGGGGGCGCGTCGGGTCAGCCGCTCAGCGGGGAGAGGGTGACACCCCTCGGCTGTTACCCCCAGGTAACCAGGCGGAGAGGCGCGACCTGAACAGAAGAAGGGGCTCTTGCCGCCCTTCTCTCCCCTCAGACACCTGCTCAGGGCTCGTGTCAGGCCCTGCCCGGACCCAGCGGGGCCCAGCGGCCGTCCCGGGCCGGAGGGAGGGAGGGAGGCGGGGGGG
>VWZP01006072.1:73255-153492 GCA_013396995.1 Dicaeum eximium
CCCGCCGGGGACAGCGCTGCTCCGGGCCCGGCAGCGCGGCGGGACCGAAACCACCGGGTGCGAGTCGGGGCTTGCTTAGATCGGAGCGGGGTGTGGGGACAGCGAGCTGCAAAAGCGAGGGAAGTTCAGGAAGGAAACGTTTAGGTGACACAGGCCATGAGAGTTTCAAGAGTTTTAGAGGCTTGTCAGGGCCTAGTACTGGCTAAGTGCTTCCTTTAATTTCAGAAGGTGAAATGCTTTAAAACCTTAAATCGGTAATTGTTCTGCTTAAACTAAATTTTTAAGAAGCCTGAACTGAAACTTTAAAACTTAAATGCTTCTTTACAAAAGCTAATCAGATGTTAAGCAGTCTAAATTGGCAGGTGTCTGTCCCATAGACAAGCTCTAGGTCAAGAAAAGTTAATTCTCTGCTGCCCTGTGGGTTTTACTAAAGCTGTATCTTGGCTATGTGGTGATATACAGAGCATTCCCTTAGAAAACAAGTTTTGGTCCAGCAGTCCAGTCAGCCAGAGGCAGCACACTGAGAATACAGCTGTATTGCTTCCAGGAATGAGTTTGACCCAGGAACTGCTTAGACATTGCCATGCAAACCTCAGAGACTTGTGTCAGTTTAGGTTTTAATCAAAGCTTATTTATGCCAGGATGGTGTCAGCCTGACAAATCATTGCCTACAGAGTCAGTCAGGTATTTCTGGATTTTTCTCCTTAGTTTCAGAAAGACTTACACAACTGTCATTGCAGGCCACCTGTGGAATTGGGGCTGACAGTGTAGTAGGAAGATGTTCTATTTAGATCTGTAGGTTCTGCCGTGGTGCAGAACCACTTTGGGTATGTCAGCATCATACTGACATATGTCTCACTTTTTACTCTGTCTACTGAAAGACTAATGGGAATAAGGAACAGCAGGAAACAGGAAAGCTCTTGTAACCTGTAGATATCATGGGGTTAAAGCCAGGCAAACTTACAGCGTGGTAAAACAGGAGGGCTAAACTACAGCTATTTCACAGACATCATAAAAACCTATTTTAAAAGTGCATAAGATTGTAAGTTGAAAATTATAATTGTATATTCACTAGTAAATGTCTGAAAGTAGCAACTTTTTTGGCAATATCAGCAGTCAGTAATGTTTCTTACTGAGAGCACTTAGAAGGATTGTAGGAGTGACATGACCATGACTAAAGCCTGGGTTTTGACCTTGGGACCACAACAGGAGTGTGCAGTTACTGTGCCTGTCTAGCTCCAGGCTGACAATAAGGTCAAGACACTTCTGTGGAATGGATGATACAGGAAAAAGAGTTGCTTTACATGCTTTTATACACAAAATTATGAATTTGCCTGTGAATATGTTCCTACTGCCTGAGAGCGTCCTGAAATACAAAAACTTTTCTTGAAGCTGCTGTGCAATGTAGTCATGGATCATCATACACAGAAGAGTGACAGGTCCATTCAGGTTGTGTCAAGCACCATGGAAAATCCTCACAAAATTTTTACAAGGACATGAACAGGAAGGAGTAACTACAGTTTTGCACAGCTCTTCTGTTCACAGCCCCTCTCTGCTGTGGCGCTTCAGATTGACAACAACATTCAGGGAAGGTGCCAACAGCCAAAATAAGAATGCTCACTTAAGTTTTTGATACTATCCAGTGGTACTAATTGCACTCTCTTTTCCCATAAATTTCTTCTCCTACCTAAATCTAGTTCTTGTGAATTGGAAAAGCACAACTTTTTCCAAAGATGCCAGTGAGGAAAATAAAGCTACCAAAAAGAAAAGGAAAACCAACCAAAGCCACCAAATCACCCAACACCTAAACTACAATGTGATTTTGGATACAGTAATCATCAGTCTTATTTAACTGCTATCAATGATTTAAATACAAGATATTGTCCCTCTTCCAATATATCACAGCTTGACAATTTTCACAAAACTGATTTTTGATCACTTAAGACTTTTCATTAGAATTGACCACAGTGCTTCAGTCTTGCTTTGTCTTGTAAAAATTGTCCATTAAACAACAATTGGAACAGCTAGTCTTAGTTACTGGAAAGCATGGATACTGTCTTGATTTTCCTGGCCAGTTGATCTGACCACCAAAAAACCCCAAACAAAAACAACAACAAAAATGCAAACAAAAACCCACACCCCACCCCTTACACTTTAATGCCATATCTTGTATTCTCCTGGCTTCAATTATGCTCTTTTTCTGAAACTTCTGAAAGATACGTGTCCCTAAAATAATATTTTAAAATATTTTAAAGATAAAATATTTATCTTTACCACGTCCACCTTGTATTCTTCCTGCAAGGTAGTAGTATCTGTGTGGTTTACAATAAAATACAGTCCAAAATCTAGTGAATATCTATGACCTCTTAAGTTTCCTGAAGCATAAAGGACTCAGCTTGAATAGCTGCTGTTTTAGTGAAAACCAGAAAGCACAGAGCAATAGCTGGAGTGAGAATAGCACAAAATGTGTATTCCAAGAACCTCATATAATGAAAGCTTTTCATATTAATGCTGCTAGCCATCAGTAGCAACCATTGCAGTGCAAGCCAATCAGTGGTTTACTTTAACAAGTTATTTTAGAGTCAGGTAATACTACATCCACACAAAGGTAAAATAACAGGCAGAATAAATAGGTAATATGGAAGTGTAGGACGAGAAAATAGAAAACATCTACGAAAGTTCACTAGAGACCAGAGAATTTAAACCACACGTGCTACTGTGTTTGAGACTTAATGCCAGCCTGCACTTTTGTTGTTTTCATTGGAAAACTAGGATTATTATGATGAAACATCCATGGAACCCCATTTGTTTTCTTTGCTTTTTTTGATTTCAGTCTTAACCTGACCGCTGTTATACTTGACCTCCCAGTGTAAAATAAAACCAAAAAAAGGCAGATGCACCCCATTCCGAAGTCAAATTAGAGAGACCAAGCTTGTAAGGTAACAAAAAGGGAAGTATCACTAGATAGCCATGCTTAACACAAGGTCTGTTTTTACCACAGTGGTGGAAGAACCAAAAGGTGTGAATCCACAGAGGGAGCAGCATATCTGAGTGAAGTGACTGGCTTTACTCAGATACTCAGCTGAGCAGCCAGATCAGTAATAGCCACCTTGGAAAAGCTCAACAGCATTCTATGCAGGCACGTAACTGCTGTAAAAGCACAACACAAAACTGTTCCTTGTGGCACATAAAACAACTTGCAGCAGCTCCCAGTCAAGAACACAATTAGCTAAGCAATGGGTGGTTGACAGGCATTATTTCCTCACTGTACCTGTGCTGTTTGGGTACCTACCAGCAGTGCCTTTCTGCTGTGTCACATGGGCATTACATGCCTGTCATCAAGCCACAGAGTTCAGCTCTGAGTAAGCATGACCAGCAGTTGAAAGACCCAAATGAAGCCACCTGAGAGAAACCTGGTGAGACAGACTGAAGGCACACTGAAAGCATTTCTGCCTCACTTGTTCTGAAATTGTTGCTCTTGGAAGCTTGTTCACTGGACAGTTTGTTGTGATGGTTCAGATGCTCCTATTAAAAGGTAGCTCAGTTGCTGTAACAGCTTAAGCCTTGTGGTTTAGGGCTACATACAGAAGCCCAGACTGGTTTTGTTTATCAGGGCAACGGAACAGTTCTCACTTTGTAACTCCAGTTAGCAAGACTTGTGTAGTACCAGCTGTGATACATTATATATGAGGACAAGAAGAACGTTGCCAAAGCAGCTGAGAACTGTAGGCACACAAAATGGCCCGGGGAGGTGGTGGAGTCACCGTCCCTGGATAAGGAAAGACTAGACATGACACTCAGTGCTGTGGCCTGGTTGACACGGTGTTCAGGCACAGCCTGAACTCAATCTCACTGTCTTTTCCAACCTAATTCATTCTGCGAGTCTGAAAATGGCTCTGAAAAACAAGTTGAAGCATTTAGTGCTTTTATGGTACTAAATGGATGAAAAGGAACCAAATGAGGTTGATTTGACTATGCAGTAGGTAAAAGGATACCACACCTTAATGGAGGTGCAGGTGATCAGGGAAAGGGCTGCAGCTGCATGGGGTTTTGAAGACTCCACCTAACCTGAGCAGTATGAATGCAAGTTGGGTCCATTCCAGATCTTCTAATTGCATTTGCATAGTGAGGAGCTCAGACTAACCATTTTATCTGAAACTTGGAATAGGTTGGGAAAACACGCGTAGTCAATTAAAGCTATTCAGTCAATTAATGGGGGTTGCATAAACAACTGGCTGCTTGTCTGCCCATATATTTGAAGTCTAATACTATTGCTTACATGCAAGTTGAACTTTAACATCTTTACAATTCAATACAAAGTGAGTGAGGAGTCTGTAGTCTCAACATTAACATTCTCATTATAGTGTCACATACTTGTTTTGCTCTATAGGAACACTAACCTATAATTTACACAGTTGAGTCATTGTTCTGTCAACCTTGCTAAATACAGGCTTTCAAAAACAGAAAATTGAGCTAACATGTGACTGGTGCTCTTGGTTGAACAGCCACAAGGGGTTCTGCCATTTTTTGGTTGTTCTTTAGTCACGTTTCTCTACAGAATACAAGTATTTAAAAATGGGGGCTTGCTTCTCTTGGTAAAGCTACACCATTACCATTTCTTGGTAAATATATTTTCATTATTCAGCATAAGTTACAGGCACAACTCTTTATTATTTTTACTTTTAGTGCAACTGCCAGTAAATACAAGCATTTTCCATAGTCACTCTGATCAAGGTTGCACTTTCTAAAATAAATGGACGGCCATAGTTTATTCTTGGACCTCTCAGATCAAGTTTTGCATTTGTATTCTCTCTTCATTACATTTTTTCACTGCATATGAGAACACACACATTCAAACCTTTATAAATTCACTATTTCCTGAGAACAGGAAGAAAGAATGGGTTTGAAAGAGGCTTCTGTAGGTGTAGCTTCTGACAGAGTGTGTGTGGGGTGGGGAGAACCATGGTGCACTACCTTGTCCCACCCTTTGTGGCCTGCTGCTGTAAACACCCACGTGGAAAACACTTAGCACTCTTCTGGATAATAGAGAAGCAATGCAGTGTGCACTTTGACTGTTAAAAATAGAAATTAGACCTATATCCTTAAGGAAACAAATCCTAAAATAAAACCCTCGTCTCTCTAAAAAACCATTCCTCCTTGTTTTCAGCAGTAGGAGAGCACAGGTATTAATCTTTTCTGGCAAGAATAACTGGTATGCATAGTCCATAATATAAAACAGATGACAGCAGCATCAAACAGTGGTTTCACTTAAAACATTTACAAACAGAAACTTCTTGGCAGTTAAGCTTTCATCAGGCCCCATCATTTTAGCAGCTGGTTTTTACTGCCTTTGTCATTTTAAGTAAAGCACTGTAATCTGTGCTCCATAATCCCATTAAAATAAATCATTTTCTGGTGAGTCCTTTGTAATATCCTAAGAAGGCTGTAAGCTTAACATCTTGAGCAAGGCTTTGTCCAGTGAAGAGCTGTGCCCATTAGTGGAATGGAGATAAACAAAACATACTTGTCTCAGCTACAGAACCACTGCTGCAAATGACTGCTCTTAGGAGAGGGTGGTAGGCCTACTCTATTTGAAAATGGGTAGTACTACATCTGCCTTTTTTTAAAGACAGTATTTTTATACTATTGAATCAAACAGGTTTTTTCCTGTTATGCTCCTTTCCACAGTAGCTAGCCATCAACTAAAATGGTATGGGAAGAGTAGCAGCTTCCCCTCCTCATCTCTGTAACCCAAGCCAGGATCATACCGTGGTAACCCTTTAAGTTGTAAGAGTATGCTGTGTCTAGAAAGAAAACATTGCTATTTTTTCCTTTGAGGGGGCAGTAATAGGTCTGACAAGAGGGCCTTATGACTTCATTTCACACAGCCTGCAGTCACATCATTATCTAGTCCATAGTGGGAAAAAAACCAACAAAGAACTGGAGTGTTAAATTTTGGTTAAAGCAAGCTGTAGGTAAAGAGGAGGTTCTCACTGTTGTTGTAGAGGATTGTTTGATTGGGGTTTATTCTGCTGTTCAGAAATTACATAGGTAATGATATGGGCTAGTCAGGTGGAAAGATCAAATAGAAACACTTCCCTAAAACAGGCATACAAACTTACTAAAGTGAGTATCATCCTTCAACATCTCAACTACATTTACAAACTGCTGGAAAAATGTTTACCTTACCTTCTGCAGTAAGTCCAGAGTGCTTCAAGTCACACAGTAAGGCTTACACAAATCTCTTAAGAACCAAATATATTGAAGCAAGGTGAGGAAGCTTTTAAGCTTTGCCATCCTTCACTCACACCTGCTTCCTTTTACAAGAGTCAAGTTGTTACACCTGTCCATTTGCCTACTGGGAATTCCTGCTCATCAGGAATTGGGAGGGACATCTGAAAGTAGTTGTTAACCTGCTTCCCCTTTTCAATTCTAGAGCTTGTTAATAAATTAAAATATTCTTACACCCCATCCTACATTAATTTCCAGCCCTGCAAGTGGAAGAGGAAAGAGAAATCAGATCTATAAACCCACCACAGTCAAGCAGCAGGTGTTTCTGTGATCACAGCAGCAAGACCAAAGTCAGAGCAATCCTGCTTGAATCTGCTGGGAGCCAGCATTGCAGCTCCAGAGCTGTTGTGTAAATACCTTCCTCTAGCATGACATCAGACCAAGGATAAACTTGAGAGTAATCTTCTCTTTATGATAGAGGACCAGTTCTTCCATTGCCAGTTTTATAATGGGATACAGACCACTCTGAGTTCAAAATAGATATGTTAACAATGGTTGGAAGCTGCATGGCTGAGTTTAACTGAGCACTAAGAATAAACCATCAGAGTAGACAAGATGTGGAAGCTCATCCATGATAATGGCTAGTAAGCATCCAAATCCTTCTGTTGCAGCTTCATCACTTGCTGCTAGGAAACAGTACCACTAACTTCATCAAATTGCTTGTTGATAAATAAACTACCATGAAAGTGGGAAAAATTCCTTGGTCCTTCCACTGCCAACCAATTGGAATAAACATGGGCTAGAATAAATGAGCAAGTATTTTCTTGTCAACCTGTCAGGAAAAGATAGGAAAATAGCAATTCCTTGCCCATGACTGACTGCAGAACAGCTAGTTTTCTCACATGGCGCTGTGTGTAAAACTGATTTTTTTTCTGGTGTGGCTCCTGTTGTTTCCATTGGGAAGTCTGAGTAAGGTGACCTGACGTATATTTCGATGTAAGAGCAAGAAAGGCATTGTGACCTTGTCATCAGAGGACCCTAGGTTTTGTTTCTTCCAGCATCTATGAACTGTTGTTTTCCTAATTTTATTCACAGTTCAGCCCAACTTCTTCAAACTCCCTTCAGCTTCACTGGAAGTTAAGTGAGAATGGAAATAATTTAATAGCTCAATCAAATAAGAACGGAATGTCCTCAGATGTTCTGCATGTGCTTAAGTGATTTGAGTAAGATCACACTCCAGCATTTAAAACATACATGAATAATTTTTGAAAACAATGGGACTCAAATTTTTATATGTAGAAACTTGTAAATGGAACTTGTCCTCTGACTTACTGAATTGCTTTCTTAGCTCTTCTGTCTCTGGCTATTCTATTTCCTCTTTCCCTGGTTTTTCTTAGACCTGCCCATGCAGTTTGCAGAAGCAGCTGTATCAATACTAATTTACTGAAAAATTGTTTTGCAAAGAGCTAGCTCAGGTGTTTTGATGCCCGTGACATAGCTAATTTGTAATGGGACAAGCTGCCAGGAATATTCAAGGAGATGGCTTTATCTGTGCTGATACTGTTTGTTCATATCAATGGGAAGTAAGTTTATCTTTCTGGCATGTGTCATTTGTAGCAGTCCATAGAAAAACAGATACTTTCCAATAGAAAAACACTTCCTCTTCTGAAATTATTTAACCTCAGGGTAGAAGAAATGGGAAATGCTAACAATGTTCTGAGGAGTGAGTGAAGGTGAAGAAGAAGAATATAACAAAGAATATTTCTTGTGAGGAAGAAGAACATAACAAAGAATATTTCTTGTGAAGAATCTAGGAGTTGTGTTTTAGGTTTTTTTAAGAACACACCATATTAGCATATGAAGTCAGTTTTAGGAAAGCCAAATGTCTTCATGGAGTGATGTGACTGCCAGGGATTACTTAAGAACAGCTGTTGCCCAAACAGGTGTTTTCTGTACAAGTCATTCTCTTCTGTGGTGTCAGAGCTGCTAAGATTCTGGTAGAGCACTGAACTTACTATAATACTGTAGGGCATAACTCCACTTGGCAGACAGAAATGACAAACTAACCTGCATTTTGGGACTGATATTTTAAATGGATGTTAATATCAGTACCATGTAAGTATCAGTACCTGATGTCTGTTTACTTCAAGCTCAACTAGTAGTAAAGCAGTCCTGAACAGTGTGTGTAAGTGACAGTCTCACCAGCTAGTGCTTGTAGCCTTTCACATTATACAGCTTATCTTGGAGGAAAGGCCATCAAATCCATGTCTTGTAGTAATGACAAAAAAGACTTGCTTTCATGAATGTTGCAGTGCTGGTTATGCAATAGTTTCTCACTAAGCATATGCAAATCCTTGCATCAAATGCTTGCTTTCAGCAACAACCTTAGTCTGTGTTGGTGGTTTACATTAGTGGTTTACAAATACTACTGTTGATTTAACAGTTGTACAGCAAGTGTGACTTCGATACTTTTAACTGTGCTGTGCTGCTACCATCAATTGGTGTGAGCTGCAGACAAAAAAAAGCAAGTTATTCACCCAAGAGGCAAAATGTCTTGGGCATGGGGCAGCAGAAAATGTCGAATCAGCTGTAAGATGTAACATAATTCAAGTATCTTGCATTCTGCCAGGTAAATTGGTCCAAAATACTTAAAACTGCTCATAACTTCTTCTGGCCTAATGTTCTTTTTATGTGGGTATGGCGAGTGCCTGCCTAGAAAGGAAAACTTGTGCATTCTGAGGAGCAGCTTCAAAAGTATTTTGTTGTATACACACCAGTTTTGCTGCATTAACAAACTTCAGTTCTTACCAGTACAGACTCTTGTAAGGTAGTATTAAAGAAGTCCAATTACAAAGCTTGGAAGGGAGTGAAGATCTGAGCCTAAAAGCCTGAGAATTAGAATCAATACAGGTTTTTCAGATGTATTGGTTACTTTAAAGACAGGTTTAACTATTTGTCTGTTAACCCTTGTTGATGTAATGTTCTTTTTTTAATTTTAAGGCTCACCAGCAAAGCAGAAAAGCAGACCGCTTGTTGGCAGCAGGGAAATATGAAGAAGCAATTTCTTGTCACAGAAAAGCTGCTGGTGAGTAGGTTATTTCTCACATTTCAGCTCTTAAAATCAGTTTCTAGATTTGCATGCACCAAGCCTGTCTTGAGTTCAAAAAGCGTTTGGACAACGCTCTCGGGCACATGGGATTCTTGGGGTGTCCTGCACAGGCCAGGAGTTGGCCTTGATGGTCCTGCTGGGTCCCTTCTAACTCAGCAGAGTCAATGATTCTGTGTAAGTAGAATGTCTAGTTACTTGAACAATTTTTATTTTTATAATGTGAGTTTGTTTTTCAGTGCAGATCAAGAACCCTTTTGAAAACTTTTTTTCTCATATGAGCAGCTAAAGTCAGACATTTCCAAAGTTGTTTAGATTGGGGGTGATTATCACTGTGAAGGCAGTTCTTGACTGAAGATGAAGCCAACCCCTTGTGCTGTGCACAGACTGATGTTGTGTACCTCCTCTAAGCCAGTTTCACTTTATACTTTGCATTTTCTTTACTGCTTTCATAAGCAAGGTCACAGTGCTTGCTTTGTTGGTAAAGGGCAAATGTTTGCTTAAAAAACTTCCCTTTCCTAATGTCTGCATCAAGGTAGCTAAGAACAGGTGATGAGCTCCCCAGAACTCGAGCAAAACAGCAGATTGCACCACAGACCTTGACACTGCAGGGACAGCCTCTACTCTGTGAGATCTTGTGCATTTATCTGTGCATTTAAATAGTCCTGCTTAATTTTTTGTGTTGGGAGTCCCTCAGCTCTCTGACAGTGTGCAGCTACTTGGCAGAAGAAGAAAGGTCTTAACTGGTGCAACAAGTAGGACATTTTCAGTGACAGGGCTTGTGTGGAGCCAAAGTGGCTGCTCTGAACATGGTAACCTAGATACCAGGTGTTCTTGCTCCATTCATCAATACTAGAAAACCCCATAAAGTGAGAAACTAAAACTTGCTTTGGTATTCATGAATACTCAGAGTGATGAGGGATTGCACTTACATTCTAAAACGCATACTTTTTGTTTTCTTTCACTTTATATACCAAGATAAAACCCAGAAATACACTGAATGTTTCTTGCTTTTTTTGGTCTGGTGGTTCTGTGCCTTGCATCATTCCAAATTTGGTTGAGAATTTCTCATACATTGTCATTTTCAGCACTAGTAAGATATGCTCAAAGTCTTTCTGGAAATTGCTGCTGTTCTAAAAACAAACTGAAGTGACCCAAGCCAACAGGATACCATGGGAAGGGTGTAGTGTGTATTACAAAGTCTTACGGTAATTTTTTTAGACTTCTGAAAAACAGCAGGTGTTTCCAGCCACTGTAACTTGGTAAATACTTTCCCTCTAGACTGGTGCCTTTATGTGGGGATGGAGCACACAGGTCTGAAGGCTTTTCTTAGCTTTTCTGGAAGTGTTCAGGTTTTTCAGCCTGTTTTTCAGTAAGTGCTGATGGCTGTTCTGTCCCACAGGGTACCTTACAGATGCCATGAAGCTGACGCACTCGGAGCAGGTGAGAGCAGAGCGCGGCAGATGCCAGAACCAGCCACAGCCCCGTGGTGTGCCCTGTGTCCCATTGTGTCTGATCACACCCCTCCTGGCCATTAGCCTCTGCAGAATTTTCTGAACCCTTGGCAACTGCACCAGGAGTTTCACAACTGTGGTAATACTAATCTTCCTAGAGAGTTTTTTCCAAGTTTGTGTGGAGCAAGGACAAGAGAAATCTTAACCCATCCAAGGGCTCTCCAACTTTCTAGTCTGCCAGACATGTTCAAGTAGGTGACAAAACTAGTGTCATGTTTAACTTTATCTGTGAGGCACTTAGTATTTTACTGAGACAAAAAGCCAAGCATCTTATCTACAGTGTGTCAGGTTTAATGCATCCTGCCTGGGGCATCTCTAGAGCAACAGCCCTGACACTTATTCATTGCACAAGTTTATCTGTGAATGTAGTGCTGTAGTCTGCTCAGCACTTCTGTACCAGCAGGCTTTGAATTTAGCCAATATTATGAAATCAAATAACCCTTGGAGATCAGACATCTGTCTTTGCTCCAACAGGTCATTCTTGTAGAAAAATGGTAGAAAAAATTAACTCACCCAGGTGAGTTAATAACTGCTGTGCCACCTCCTTCATTAAATATGGCTGAATCACTTGGGACCCATACCTGGCCTTGGAGCAATTTGCTGCTTCGTTTTGGGTGTTATTGATATGGCTACACAGATAACATCATAGAAGCACACAAAAAGTTTGCATTGTTTAGCCAGAGTGTGGCCATACATGCCAAGTGAATCTCTTCTTCTTGGTGTTGGTCATAGGTCAGTTTAACTCCGGGTGCCTCTGCCCAGAGGTACTGTAGCCTGGTCAGTGACTTAAAAACAAAAAGACCAGTAGTTGTGCTAAATTTGACATACCTGAATCTGTTGCACTGTACAAGCAGAGAGCACTTCCTGTTGGGTTTAATGTCTGAATAACAAAAGCTCCCCCCCTTGGGCGTGCAGTGATGCTGTTTGTGTAAATATTTACACACATTCAATGTGTAATTCAATGTGTGTGAATATTTGGGTGGGATTAGGGATCACCAAGTAAATTGCTTAATCTTGTTCTCAGGCTCAGCTATCACTGGAATTACAAAGGGATAGTCATATGAAACAATTACTGCTCATCCAGGAGAGGTGGAAAAGGGCAAAGAGGGAGGAAAAGCTGAAAGCCCAGCACAGTGCTGACAAGGAAGCAGCTACACATCTTCAGACTTCTTACAAGCCATCTGCTGAAGACTCTGATGATCAAAACGTACTGGTTCCTGTTGCTCAGAAATACAGCTCTTCCACAGAGAAACATTCACAGGATATTCGGGGTGTCTTTGACAGGGACCCAGATACACTTTTATTTCTGCTTCAGAAAAAAAAGGAGCCAGTGGAAGCATGTATTGGGAGTAAAGCGCCAAAAGATGACAAAACAATAATAGAAGAGCAGGCAACAAAAATTGCCGATTTGAAGCAGCTCATAGAATCTCTTGTAGCTGAAAACGAGAGATTAAGGAGAGAGAATAAGCAGTTAAAAGCAGAAAGAGCTAGACTCCAAAAATCTCCAGTAGACAAGGAGTTGGATGTAGACACTGACTTTGTTGAGAAGTCAGAGTTGTGGGGTCTGCAGCAGCACTCAGAATCTGCTTCTTCAGCTGCAACTTGGCAGAAGTTTGCAACAACTGCTGGGAAGGCAAAGGACATTCCAATACCCAACCTTCCCCCCCTGGACATCCCGTCCCCTGAACTCCCGCTGCTGGAACTCTCCGACGATATACTGAAAGGACTGATGAATAGTTAAAAACCATGAAAAGTGCTCAGTGTAGTTACCCAAACTTGAGAAAAGGGAAAGCCACCTGGACAACGGTCATCTGAGGGCAGAATCATTTACCACAATCCTACTGTTGGAGAAAAGGCATTAAGCAACTTTGTTACTGTGAAATACACATCATATCTGATTTACTTCATGGAAGTTAAAGGTACCATAGTTGGTATAAGATGGTGAGCTCTTTAGTCTTTCTCTCAATGTTTCAAACCAAACGACTGCCTGGAGAATGTTTCAAGTAACACAATCCTTCAGGGTTTTTAAGTATGCTATATGTAATAGTTATCTATAATGCCATAAATGATGGTGCAGAACCTAACTGTTACGGTTGCCAGTCGGCTGCCACTTCATATTGAAAAATGCTTTCTAGCATGAATTTAAACTGTGCATTTCATTATGCATAACTTTGTTAATTCAGATACAGTGCAATTTATACACCTCCTAGATGGATTTATGTGCCACACTCTGTATTCCTGACCACGTTAACCTCAAGTCAGGAGAGATTTTAATTTCCATTCTATGAAGGAACCAACTTACTCATCTGTCGATGTGGGGTTTTTTGGGGGGTTATCTGTTTACATAACTAATCAGGGTGCATTGAATCTAGCTATTGGTTTCTGTATAAAGTGACATGTTTTAAAATGAAAAATCTATACTTAAGGTAAAATACCCTTTTTGTTTTCAGTGATGCATGAATGGAAGTAATTCTAGCTGGCAGTATTTGATTGAAAAAGCAATTGTTTACAGCTTAACCTGATTCAAAAAGGATAGGAAAATAAAAACCAAGGTGTTTTGACACTGTCTGTTACATCTGTACAAATGTTGCCGAGTATCAAGAACAAATTAGTACTTGTACTAACTGCTAGGATACACCTACATCTAAGCTTCCATGTTCATCATCCAGCAAATTCAAGAAAGCTGGGATGCATTCAAAGGGCCTTGCCCACATGTGGAGTGGCCTGGCTGACAGCTGTGTTCCAGCACTGCAGAACGCTGGAGCAGCTCTGTGCATTCGCTGAGGCACAGCCCAGCAGGAGCTGTAGGAACAGTGCTGAGGGTGCTGGGTCTGAGCAGGGCCCTGCAGCCTCCTCACACCTGTCCCTTCCAGCATGGCTCAGCTCCTGCCCTGGAGCCCAGCTGGGCCTTTCCCAAGGGGTGTTCCAGTGTATAGTGGCAGCATTAATTACCTTCTGCTCTTACTGATTAGTGAAGTGTTTGGTATTGCAAACGATGGCATTTTAAGTTATTCTTGTGCTGTTAAAAGGTAAGCTTGCTTTCTAAGAGTGCATTTTTCTTCCAGAATAGACTTGGAAGTGCAGGAAGAACACCTTACTGCTGTGCAAATTCTCCCCTTACCTCTGTATACCTGGCGTCTTCTGTGCTTGAAGGAGCGTAGGGACTGGAGGTTAGAAAGAGTCTATAGAAACAGAGGTAAGACAAGTTCATTAGAGGAGGTGCTGAACTGTAGCTGCAATCTAATAAAAAAAGTTATCTTTCAGTTGGAGCAGTTTAGCAAATAGCCCTATCCAGCTGTGATGAGGTGACCTGTTCCAGGTCAGGCGCAGGTCACTGCTCCCAACAAAGGGCAAGTCCCAGTCTCTGCTGGCCCCTGCCTGGCTGACTGTTCCAGATAACAAGGCAGAAGAGTCTAGTCATGTAAGTAAAGCAAAAAAATAGCATGTGCTCTCAAGATGGAAATAAAATTATTTAAGCACCTACCTCTTGCCACTGCTGGGGTAGCAGCTCAGGGTTGTTCACTGCAAGACAGACATGTCCGTGGTGTCTGCAAATGGCAGCTATAGGAGAAGGAAGCATTTTTAGGTCTGTTGAAGTCACGGTTCTTCAGAGGTGGGAGAGTGGCAATTGCAAGTTCTACCTTCTTGATTTTAAGACTAAACTGCCCCTTCATGTGTAGCTGCATAAACAAAACACCAGAGCTGAAAGAAGCTGCTTCTCTGTGAGAAGGATGGCCAGGTAGGGACAAAACTCCATACTGCCACTTTTGAAATGGGTGTTAAAACTTCCCTCTCTCGTGCAATGCAAATGTTTGTTTGTTCTTGCAGTCTGCCTACTCAACAGGACTGCTGCTGAATCCCAACTCCAGGCAGTTAGGCTGAGCACGGGCGTGTTCCCCTCTTGTGATGCTGAATTTTTTTAAGTAAGCAGTTTTTCAGTCTGAATCCAGTGCTAAGCAATTACTCAGTGCATTGGAAAAAAGGTAGGTTGTACCGAGAATACTCACCACTAGAGGACAGGTTTTACAGCTTCATAGCAGTAAACCTAGGAAAATCCTTCTCCCGTGGCTGTCAGGAATTAATTTGTGTCATAACAATTTAAAACTGTTTTAAGTTGTTAAACTTGTGAGCGGGGTGTGGTGGCCGGGCGCGGTCCCGCGGTGTTCCAGCTGGTGTCCGGTGTGTGCTCGCCGCAGCCTTTGGCTGCCTCCGGCCGCCACCTGGTGGGAGCCCGGTGCCGGCTCGGGCCCTGCCGAGCCGCGGGGGCCTCGTCCCTCTCCGGCCGTGCCGTCGATTTTTTCACCGCCAAACTGATGAGCTCAGTGCCGGGCCTGGACACAGTAAGGAAGAGGCGTGGTGCGGGAATGCAGAAGGTGACCGACGTTCAGAGAGCTGCAGCAGCGACAGCACAGCGGTAAGTCACTGGTTGTCACATGGCACGTCACCAAAGCCTGGCACAGCACACAGAAACATTCCCAGGGGTGGTGAGTCTGGCCTGCATTGTTTTATAATGGACAGAATTAAAGAATCCTGTGGTCCGTTATTTCAGTGTCTCACCAAGAACCAGTTTTAAATATACATACAGACACTGACTTCTTTTCATAGACTTTGTTTTAACCACAGAAACCACCCTTGTCTTGGCGCACAGATATACTGCCCTGTTGAATATTGCCAACATATGCTATGCCCAAAGGAACTGTAATTATCCAATCTCTGGCTGTATCACCACAGAAAGAGAAACCAAAGAAAGGCAGCTGGGAAGCAATGTGGAGTCTCCTGAGAATAAAATGTGCAGACTTCACCAATACCAGTTTCTACTTAAGAATGATGGCTAAAACCAAAATACAGAAGTGTTGGGTTTTACATTTTGCTTTTATTAAAAGGGGAAAACAGGATTTTGTGACTGCTTCCTCTGAGAGCATTCCCATGTTCAAGAACTCTGGTAGTGAACTCTTCCTACTGTCCTTTCAGCAGCAGCTCTTCAGCCATCTGCAGCTCCTGATGCCTGCTTTCAGTAACAGGAGCTACACCTCATCTAGACTCCCTTTCCCACAAAAGGTTGGATCTTTTGAGATCCCTTCTAACCCAGCTCTGTACATGAAGAAAAGCAAATACAACCACAACAGCTAATAACATCCTGCACTGAGCTGGGCTAAACAGAGAGTAGAAAACAAACTGTTGCAAAGCAATCAGAGCAGTGGTGTGGCTGCTACAAGCCAGGTACAGGCTGGACATTATTTGCCACACCCTGCCTGAGTATGAGGACTGTGGAGTTCAATTGTATAAAAAGTTCATTGTTCCCTAAAGAATCAGGAGCTATGGCCATCTTTTCCTCCACTTTCTTTCTCTCATGTTTGTTTTACCAGAAATAATTTCAACTTACTCAGCGTTTTTGTCTTGCAATCTAATGTTCCCTCAGGCCCATTTGCTGCAGGACTTAAAGTATTATTGAGATCAAACAGTATGAAATCCTTAGAGCTGTGAAAATACCAGATTTCCTGCCTCAGAGCTACTAAACCCTACTCCCTATTTTCACTAAGGTAGCACAGACCCAGGGACTGGAAAAAGAAACAGGCACCTGGGACAAGAATATATAGCCTTGGTATGGTTGGAAGGTACCAGAAATGTTCACTTTGAAACATAACAGCAAAAATCCCTCAGACTACCACTTACCTTTAAAAAAGCCCATGTTTAAAATGCAACCATTTGCACACAACACATCAGGTTAATCACGTCTTGCAGTTTGCTATGAGGCAAGATTTTCCAACCAGCTATTTATGGATGGTGATTTCCTTTTCAAAACCAATGAGAAAAAATGAAAAAAAAGTACAGAGTTCGTTTGTGTGTGCTGCTGACACCACAGGGCATTTGCTCCCTGGGCAGTTTCCTGGGCTACCCTGCTGAGATGGGAAGAAAAGAACGTGGTGGTGGCCACTGCATCTGAGGCTGGCCAACAGAGCAGGGGTCACACTGGGAAAGCAGCAGCACAGGGCACAGCTGACACTGTCTGAAGGAAAGCTGGGGGTTAGGGAGGGAAAGCACAGCAAAGCCCCACTCCAGGAATCTCAACAGTGAGGCACACAGATGTGGGGGAGAGCACAAACATCCTGCTCTGGAAAGCAGCAGAACAGGCAGTGGTAGCTGTGAAAGGAGGAAGGAAGGGAAATTCCCAGTTACAGGCACAGGGCAGGGAAGGCTGTCAGATGTGAGAGCAGGAGAGAGCTTGACACGATGTCACGGGAGAGGGTACAAACAAAATTACCACCTACCAGAAAGGTCAGAGAGCATGAGAATGTAGTGCTGATCAGATGGGGGCTGGCCTACACACACAGATCTGAGCAACTTGCATGAAGCTGGAGGAGTAAAATAAATAGATTGGCAAATCAGACTGTTCTAAACCCCTATGTCTGACCTCCCTAACAGGGAGCACCATTTCCCTGCCAGCAATTCCTGTTTCTGCTAAACCATAAACACAGCAGCCATCTGTGCTGAAATACTTCAGGTCATCACAGCTCTGCCTCGTTCTTTGCTAAAAAGTTATTCTTCATTAGGTACCTCTGCAGTTACAACAGGAAAGAAACTGCTGTGGCCATTTACTGTATAGCAGTGCTGAGGATGGAGATGATAAGGAGCTGGAAAGGAGGGAAAGAGGGGGTGTGGGGAGCAGGGCTCACAGTTTTTGTGACTCTTGAGGTGTGATCTTTCAAATGACAGGAATTGAAAAAGGAGTTCCATAGAGAGCAAAGCAAAGACAGAGCTTGTGCTCAACAGGAAGGTGGCAAAAGATGACACACAGTATTTTATATTCATGTTCTAGCAGCTGACAACATTCCTGCACTCTAACAGCTTCAGCTGATCTCACTGAGTACTTTGGGCTGTATTAAAATAGTAGAGATTGTAGAGCAGAAAACCCCCCAAGAGTCTTTAGCAAAGGAAGGTGGGAAAAACATGCTCAGTAACACCTCACAGAACATGGAAATGATCAAGAGGGAAAAACTTACCTGAAAATAAAACACCTTCCCACAAACCCCTCTCTGGTGTTAGACATCAGCTATGATCACCTCAGGTCATGCTCAGCCACAAGCACAACACCAGCCCCACTTCCTGAAGGGGAGCAGGGAGCTTGGCTTCATTGTGACAGAGCCAGAAACCTTAAGGTACTGAGTAAGCAGAATGTGCTATGACAAGTACTTAAACAATTTTTTTGTGTGTGTCTTTTGGACTATCTGTGAACTTTAACAACTTCTGGCACTGCTTACTCACTCTTCCAGTTCCCCCCAAGGAGGGAAGAACATCTTCAGGCTGAGAGGCAGGTGCCAGGCATCCCTGCCCAGGTCTGTAGGCACTGGCATGGCAGGGGCAGCTGTCAGTGGGGCCCAAAGGGTGGCACCAAAGCTCAGAGCTCGAGGCACAGATGCTGTCAGCTGTACAGGCATTGGAGAAGAGGTAGAGCAGGAAACCCGTGGCTTTGGCCAGGGCAGACATGGCAGTGTGACACTTTAGGGCAGGAACTCAGGGGACACCAACCCCTGCCCTCCCACACAGCTGCCAAGACACAGCAGCACAGGGGTGAGCAGTGGTGGCACCCATAGCCCAGGCCCAACAACTGCTCTTGGCTGCAGGAAAAGAACCAAGGGGGAACGGGACTCTCCGCAGCAGAAATGGTAATTTCAGCAGCCTCCAGAAATTTCACATGCATTACAAGGATCTCACAAAAACTCAATTAAAGAAGGAAATACTTAAATATTTACATATCCTGAACTTAAAAAATAAAAGTATGTACAGCTAGAGTCCACTTCTCATTAAGCAAATGTACACTGGCAGATCCTGCACTTTCAGCCAATGCTCTAATGCTGCAGGGAAGAATAAAGATGATAATGGATGGAACAGGTTACAAAATGAAGAAGCAATTGCTAAGTGCAGCACCCTTAAATCCCTGGTATTTCTCTGCAACTTGACAAATTTCAAGTTTTCAAGCCAAGTAAATATTTTGACTTTTGGAATGAGAAATTGCTTTTGTGTTTTATTATTTTGAAAGGTAACTTACATGGGGTTTGGGGTTTTCAGTGACCCCAAACCCAGTCAGATGTGACAGACTGGGAGCAGTAACCAGGCTCGTTACTGTAACCAGGCTAATTACTCTCCCCTTTTGGACACCTCACGAGCTGGCCACTGGCTGTGCCTAACATTTGATAATCAATCTAAGTGTCTGAATAGTTTTAATAACTTAAAGTGCACTTCTCGTAAAGCTTTTCCAACTCACTCCAAAACCTACAATTCTGCTTGACTGCAAACATTTATCATTAAACAAAAAACCATTAAAATATTTTTAAAAATCCATTATTTTGTAGTATTACTGCAACTATTAAATGCAGGTTGTTTTGAAATAATCATTTTCTAGAAACGCCTTTCCCTTCCCGTAGCAAATGCGGATTCCCAAAGGGAAGGGGGTGAGCGGCGGGGGCTCCTGGCAGCGCCGCGCCCGCAGTCCCGGCTGCGGCCCGCAGAGGGCAGCACTCGGCTGCCCTGGCAGCACCGGAACAAACAAATCCATAGCACGGCGTCTGACAAAGTCATTTTAATGGAAAATGTAAAACCCCTTTCAACTTCAATGTACAAAGCATGTGTAACACTTGCACTTTTAACAAATTAAAGCAAGCCAATGTTTTAAAAAAATACATCATTGAATGTATATATGTATATATTTACATAGCATATTAAGTTTAATATTTAAGCTTTAAAAGTTCACATAAATTTTACCAAAATGAGACAATTTTTAAATAAATTACACCTTTTGAAAACGTTTAATTGTACACTGAATAGCTTCAATAAAATACTGAAGTGTCTGTATTTAATATCTACTTTATATACTTTATATTTTACAAAGTTTACAATTATTTGGCAGTAATTTTCAGAATATGACATGACTGCTGTGCGGACTCAGCAAGATCCCAAATGCAGGCAATAGCTGGTGTTTGTGCCCTACTCTCACAGTAACTGTCTCAATGTAGTGAAAAAGATCTGAATTATTTTAGCAAACTGTACAAGTCACATTTACATTTGATCAACAATATAGCATAGAATTTTGTAGTTTTTTCCAAAAATAAATACATCATCTTAAATCTTTGACATTTCACAAACTTCATGTACATTATAATACAGACAGCAGAACGCTGCTCAACTGTTTGCAAGTGGAACATGGAATCACAGTGGCTGTGATATGAAGCTCTACCGTTGCAGTGTCATTAACAAGTAAATATGATGACTGTTTTCTTGGCACTGATGGTTTGTGAAGCTTAAATTAGTGTGTATACCGTTCATAGGTCAGGTGAAATAACCTCAGGGTGATGCTACCTCCAAAAAGCAGAGTGTGCTCAGTTCTCATCCATATCTTCCATTTCACCTTCGTGAATCTTCAAAGCTCTCACCATTTCTTTAACTGCGTGATACAAGATATTTTTAACCTGCAAGAACATGGGACAGATTTTAGTAAGGCCTAAGCCTGAGGAACTCTGCGAAGTTTAGGACTGAGCCCTAAGCTTAGTAGATGGAAAAAAGAAAGGCTTCATCAAGCCTGTGCAAAAGGAACAGCTTTTTACACATTTTAAAATGTAATGTGAAATAAAGGCAGCAGCTCAAGGGAGAGTCATTTACAGCCCTGGCATTCATGCTGCTGCTCATTGTTATTCTGTGTGAACAGCAGCAAGGAAGTAGCTCCACGCACTGCTCGGCATTTCAATGAGCCCAAGCACACCCTGCCTTCCCAGCTGCTTCCAGAGCAGCATTCATTTCCTACCTGCAGTTTATCATCATAATTGATTTCTTCCTTTGACAGCCTCAGCTCCTGTGTTAAGTGAAATGACTGTACAAGATGTTCTGGAGACACAAAGTCTTCTGTTACTTGAACGCAGCTGTGAAAATTTTGCACCTATCCAAAATAACAAAAGGAGACTGAGAATTAGTATTTGGGGTTATTCTTTGGCAGAGGTACCTGAGCAAAGAGTGGGTCTTGAGATCTCTTAACCACAGCCTTATCAGACTAAGGGCCATCCTTAGAGATAGAGAGCAATTCTGTGTGTGTGACTTATCTAAGCTGGCTTCTGGCAAAAGGCACACTCTGAGCACAGCACAGCTGCCTGTGCCCCAGCATTCATTCCACACTGGTTCTGTGCTGCTCCTGCCTTCAGCAGCTGCTGCTGCCCCCAGCACGGCGCAGGCGCTGCCTCTGCACCCCTGGGAGCAGCCCTGCCTGCAGGACCTGCCTCCTCTGGCCATGCACATGCAGGCTGGAAGCTGGCACGTTCAGGGAAAACAAATGCCAGTGGAAATACTTGAAAGAAACTATCATGAACAGAGAAAGGGGGAGGCTGACAAGTAGGGGGAAAGAGCACTTTCTTCTTTCTCTGCACATTTCTTCTTACTGGCATGAGATAACTAGTGAGGAACAAACACCATCTCCTGCCACCCAGGTCATACCTGGAGGACAGGGGAAAGGGAAATTCCTTCTGTGTTGTGACCCAACTACCAACTCCAGTTCACTCCCTCCAGAAAGATTTGCGTTTTCACCCCTAAACCCTTACAAATTACACTGTAATTTGTAATTCAGCATGTCAAAACCCCCTTTTCCCCAAACTCCCAACATCTCACAGAAGCTGTGTAACATCAATTTGAGTTCCCAAAGCCTGGGGGTGGGGAGGCAGAGCCTCAGCTATTCCAGCAAACACCCCATCCCTCCCTGGTCAGGACTGACGGAGATTTATGTATTTTAAAATGAAACCTAGCAAAATCTAGAGTTTCTAAATGCACACTCTAAAAATTCCATTATGATACCTGATATTCAAATAAATCACTGGGATCTATACAGTTGAGGACACAGGAGTTAATTTAAAAATTACTTTCTTCTTCAAAACCCCTCCCAAGTCTGATTTTACATAGCAGCTCCCCCCCTACAGCTGAAATCCCAGCAAGTAACCCCCAGCTCAGCAGTCATGCTGTACACAGGGGTTTTGATGTCTCATCATCATCAAGGACAAAGCAGTGCTGGTCCCCCCTGAGAATTATTCAAAACAGAAGTAATTCTGGGCAAGAGGGGGATTTGTTGATGCCACATAATTTGCCAACAGCAGAAAGCAGCTGCAGAAGTGCCACCGTAAGGCTCCCACGAGCACTCAGGGAATTTCCTAGAGCTTGGGGTGAGGCACCTCTGCATTGTACAGCCAGCAGCTCCAGCCCCCTCCCCTCCCTCACAGGCTTCTCACCCCTTTCAAGTCTACCTGCCCTTGATTTCCTTGCCAGCCCATGCAAATCCCACAGCACTCATACACTTTCTCCTCACTAAGACAAGGTTTTACTGACTCCCTATCCTCCATGGCAGAATAGGAAACATTTGTTTCCCTCAGTCCTTTAATTCTGCTGTGCCTTAAGCCTTCTTTTCTCTCTTTTCCAGGCCTGTCTTATCCGTGTGAAAGTTTGGGGGGACAGATTTAACCCGGCTGGTCTGGTACTTAGCATGGGAATGCCCCGCTGACAGCCCCCAGGCAGTTCTATTTATAATATTTATAACACAAGCTGATGCAGTGACACACACAGAAAAACGTTTAGCAACGATTCCCCTGAGGTTTGTGGGGCGAGGAGTGCAGCACTCCCACGCCTGTGCCACTTCCAGCTGAACTGAGAACAGCTTCACACCCGGCCCACGCAGAGCAGGCGTTTTCCAGCAGGGCCCCGGAGGCGGCTGCGGTGCTGGAAAAGCCTCACACTTGGGCTGGGCCAGGGAAAGGTGGTGGCAGGGAAGAAAGGGCCACCCACCCCTCCTGCTGGCTGCAGGATCAGCCACTTCCTGCAAGGCTGAGCTCCCGGAGCTCTGCGTATGCAACGCCCAGACCTTTATCCTACAATCCTTATCGGAACATTGCCAGGGTGTCACATTACCTCCGAGCACGTTATTTTACAATATATAATCCTGCTGTTACATCAAGATAATGCCTCTATAAAAAACAACATTATAATAACTTGTTCCACTATGAACAAGTTTTGCAGGGTGCCTGAGTACCACATTTCAATTACTGACTCCAGTATTTCTAGCTTTTTATTTTTAGTTAAAATATTTTACCAATTTGGAGCTGCCAAGTTAATCTAGGGAGGCCATCCCTAGAGATGTCTATGATACAGCATAACCCACAGTGGAGCAGCAGAAAGAGTGAATCTTTCAAAAGAACAGTACCAACACCCCTTCTTAGCTGAGGAAGTTCCAAGGAGAGCTCAGGGGCTCCCTGTCACAAGAGCCACAGAGGGAACAAGGCCCAGCCATTAGCAAGGCAGGGACACTGCTGAGCTCCCAACCTGTACAGCCAAGAACAAAGGAGATGGCCCTCACAGAGCATTCAGGGAAGCATCTGCAGAGGTGACTGCTCCAATGCTGTGTCTATTTCTGGATCCTCCTCCCGAGAGAGCAATTCCCTCTCCAAGAACTGACAAGGCTGCCCTGCCCGTCACAGCTCACAGGAGAGCCTGTCCCTCCCATCCCACCCGGGGACAGGCTGACTTTGCCTGCTGCAGTCAGCACAAGAAGGATGTGACTGCTGTCTGCAAGTGCACAGGGAGGGGGAGAAAGCTGGGAAGCAAGAGAAATGCTATATGCTGCCATGAAATGTAAAGAATAAGTTACTTTAAAATCCAAACATGAATCCATAGAAGCGGGGGGAGGGTGGAAAAACAATATACAGAAGAAATACGCCCAACCTCCTCCATGTTAGGGCAGTAAATTCTAGACCAGCATGTCTAAGCAGCAGTGTGCCAACAATCCTAACTGCCTCCAGAATGAAGAGTCAAAACCACACTTATGCAGTGACCACAGGCAGCCAGGCTCCCTAGCTCCAGCCCTCAGTCTGATTTCTTCTGCTCCACAACATAACTCATGAGCAAATAAAAATGTTAATTTACCACCTAATTTAGCATCAACTCTTACCCAGTTTTAATAATCAAAAGGTTCATAATGTGCATGTAAATCTGAAACACTTAATGTGTAAACTTAACATGGTATGTGTTCTTGTGCAGACTTATTTTCCAGTTTTTAAATGTGCTTTGTATCTCTGAAGTGTTGGTGCTGATCCCTAAGGTCAGTATTTACACATCTCTACAGAGAGAGCGCTGTGCACATACATGAAAGAACACGATGCTTTTATTTCCTCCTACGTGGCAGATTCACAGGAACTTCTTACTGAAGATGAAAAGGTTCTCAGCTTCACCCACTAAGGTTTAAAAACACCACGTTATTAACTCCTTGGTGCCAGAAGCTAGAACATTACCACTTCAAACACAATCTGCAGTTTAAAGCCAAGGAGATAAAGATAAGAGTGGTCTTATTTTTGGTCCTTAAACATATAAAGTACAGAAAAGACTGGAACAGTCCCACTACTTCGTGTTTTACATTCTGTATGCCTTTATATAATGGCATATGCTATACAGAACAGATTTCCAAGTACATTTGTTATTTCCCCTAGGTTCCCTTTCCACTCTTCTATCTGGGATGTATCTCTTGTTTCATGAGATCACAGTAAGGCTGCTGGAGGATGCAATACATGGCTCTGGGAGTGCCAACTTCTTTAGCCTAACAAGGAGCCAAGAACAGCAGCAATGTCAGATGCTCCTCCATATTTGTTAAACAACATCAAGCCTTGAGTCACTGTACAGGGCAAGGCAACCCACACCTCCCTAGATTTGGGTCACCAAGGTCTGTTTGGGGCTGTCTGGGCTTTTTCTTTCCTGTGCCAGAAAACAAATCCGCATAGACCATCCAGAGCTATGTACCACCATGTCAAAGCCACCCAGACTCAGTGGGATGAGGAGGAGCCTAGTCCAGGTCAGGTCGGGTTGCTTTCAGTGCCCCACAACAGACAGAGCCAGGGACAGAGCAGGGACATAACCCCTGTCATCACTACACCCCATCAGTTTTGCACAGAGGAAACCCCACTGCCCTGGCCACAGGGACATGGTGAGCCACTGCTTCCTCTCTGCCACAGCTGGAAGCTGATCTGCAGATTGGAAACCAAGCAGCACCTTCTTCAGAAAGTCTTGGCCTCACTTGAACCCACAGGGAGATCAGTGATAGATCTTCAACATCACAATGGTTCACAACCAACTGCAGGGTGGGGATGCTCCTCATTTCTGGAGGGTCAGCAACAACCTCGTTAGTGGTGCTTGACAGCGAGCCAGCAGGCTCCTTGTCCTGCTGAAGCAGGAAAGAGATCTACAATGGCCCAAACATCTCATCTAAACAATTGAACTTTCTGCTTGTTTTTACCAAGGAACAGCAGTTTACAGACTGTGAGGGGGGGGAAAGGCTTAAAGGCAGTAACAAACCCTTTATGCCAGAGAGCAACTGAGGCTGACTAACACAAATCCATCCTGTTTCTCCAGAACTGCCCCACTGGCAGTGCTTTTCTTACCCAACTACAGATTTAATCAGCTCAGCTGCTGCAAAGGTGGTATCACTCTTTCTCATAGTAAGAAAAGCTGCTGAAGAGACAGTGATGACTCCTGGTGATTGATGTACCTTCTACGTTTAAAGGAACTTAAATGTGGCATGGGAAAACAACCAAATATCTGTTACAGAAACACCACAACACCCACTACAATTCTCCTACGGCTAAAGACAAAAACAATGACACCTGACATCCAGGTGCTTTTACCTGCTCAAGTTGCTCTCCCTGCCCCTCCTCAATTAGGTAACTTCTGGCTTAGAAGAAAAAAATTACTAACCTGACTGCCATAACTAGACTCAGTCTGTTTAGAAATTCACTACAGAAATGAAAAGTGGAGAACAATGGTTAATAATGGTCTGTTCATTTGTAATTGTAAAGCAAAAAAGGAACTAATACTTAAGGCATTCAATTTGCTGTATGTTAGTCAGCTACACCAGCAGATGTACCTTACTTTACATTCCTACATGCTAATGGATACTAATAAAAATAAAATGTAATTGAGCACAGATGTACCCATGTCTTTGGAAAAACGTTATTTTATAGCAATGTGCTATTTAATCCTGTATGTCTTTAACCTAAGGTACATTACCTGATGAAGTGCTCCTGCTGGTAGAATAATAGCATCACCAAGGAACTGAATAACTGTGCAGGTTTTTACTCCGTATTCTTCAAAAAGTCTTTGGCGAAGTTTTCTGTTCACATACCAACTCTGATCACGGATTGGATCGTGCTCTGGTAAAACTTCTAGGCCTTGCTCCTTTGCTATCTGTTAAGTACAGAAAAAATCCCAAGTAATTTCCAAAAGAACTGAACCTTTTGCCGATAATTTTTATGTACACCCACCTTGCCAAGCAACATCACTCAGTTCCCAAAACCCAAATAAGAGCTCTGGCTAGGGATTCAAAACAACCCCGAAGGATCTGGGAAATCGCACTGAACTGAAGACATCTGCAACACTCCCACTCCAAAATGCAGAGCTTTAAAGAACTCAGCACAATAATCTATTAATAAGCAACAAGCTCTCTGTGTGACTTCTTTGATCCAGAAAATAAAATCTGAGCTCAGGAGCTCCTATGCTGCCAATTCCTCAGCCTTACAATCTTCTTCAGTTTTGACACAGACACGCAACACCACTACCTCAGCTCAGAAATAAGCAGCCAACAAGGCCAAGGGCTGTAGTCCTGGGAAACCTACTCCAGGTGACTCTGCTTGAGCACAGGGCTGGGCAGAGGGATCCCAAGGGGCCCTTCCAACCTCAGCCACGCTGGGATAAGAAGCTGCTTTCCTACCACCCTATGAAGGTATTCAGAAAAAATTATGAACACATAAAAATACTTCCTGACATCGGCAGATGGAATTGCACAACCATTTCTCATCAAGTGAGCCACAGGGGAACAAATATTACTCTTAATCAACTGCTACTAAATCAATCCTAGTTACTGAAAGAAAAAAGTGATTACATACAAAGAACACAGACCTAATTCACCTGTCATGAGTCATGAAACAAGTATGTCATTAAAAACAGATTTTTTTCCTTTTATTTATTAAACAAATGTAATTATGTGATGCAGAGCTTGAAACTCTCCTTGAGTATTATCACCCTTCTAACAAGACACTGAGATTTTATATCTTAGCAGCAGAAGTCCCCAATGCTTACCCATCAAGTCATCTCCAATTCAGTATTTCCCAAATACCACCACTCCTAAAATAAGTAGCGGCACACAACTCATTTGGGATACCATAGCTAACTGTGGTAGCAAAGGACAAACTTCTTTACACAGCATCCTAAATTATATATTCTCTTTTAAACCTGCTGCTCAAACAGTTTGACAGCTATCCACAATAGTTTCACAAGTGCTCTGAGAGAGGAAATGCTGAATACTCCCTATGTCCACCTATTCCTTTGCATTCATGACTTTGTTCACAACTCTCTTTGAACTGAGAAGCCACCATCTAATTTATGAGCATTTACTTTTTGAATGAACAAAAAGTCTTGCTGAATAATTCATTATCTCCTGGAATTAGCTTTGTTTTACTTACCAGTGCTCATTTTTCCTCACAGTTCAGCCTGCCAAAGAGCAAATGTTTGAGTCACTGGAGGACAGCTGGCCTGGTACAGAAACACTGCTTTATTGTCAAGGGGGATCTTCACTGCTACATTTCTTAGGCTTTCCCTGCTCACAGCAGAGCCCTTGGCCTCAAGTTTGTTTATGGAGCCCTTTGCTGCAGCCAGTTAAAACTCATGTGATCTCTCCTCACAGAAGAAGACAGTGAAGACATCTCCTCGAGCAATCCCTTCAGTGATACTTTGGTATTTCTGTGTCATCTATCAAGGCCACCTTCCAGAACACACCAGTGTGCTGAGGACAGGGCACAGAAAGGTATCCCATCCTGGAAGCACCTATGTTTAATGCATTGATGGATATTCATCCTAGGGAACAACCTGGAAGGTTCTGATGTGGCTCTGAGCACTGCATGCCCCTGGAGGATGATCTGCAACACGGCCAGGTGAAATTTGCTGCCCCTGGGGACATTATCCCACTGCTTCCACCTTCACCAAGAGCCCAGGCACGTTCCTTGTGCTGACTGATGTGACAGAGTCCTGGCAAAGATCAGTGGCCACTGGGTGCTGAGGTCAGGGGATTTGGCATAGGAAAATTCACCAAAAATTCAGCAGCAATAACACAATAATGGATCAGTGACAGAAAAACATCATCCCACAAATTATCTACTGTATTGGAGCAGAGCAAGAGTACATCTCCATGCGCTCCTGAGCCTTCAGTTACAGACACCTCACTCTTACAAAGTGAATCTATGTGTTACATATTTTATTTGTTGGTCGTGCAGAAGGTCAAGTATAATTTATGTGCTATAAAGGAAATAATTTTGTCTTCCTCCTTTCTCTAACATTGAGGTGGGGTTTGTGATTTTTGCCAGCCCCCTTTGATTTACCAATTACTTAGGTTATGTTTATGAATTATGTGCAATAAATCTAACCTTTTGCAGAAACTCTCTTATCTTGTCAGCATCTTTGCCAGCATAAATGTGCCATAAAGCACCAGGTAATTCACTTGAATCTTTCAACCGCTTCCTTAAAAGGTCATCCAAATCTTCCTCTTCCAACTTCTTCAAAACTCCTAAGATTCAACAAAAATAGTCTTTAAATGTGAGAAGGAGAAAAAAAACCATTGAAACTAAATAGCTTCTTTTCAAATTTCTTGTGTGAGACTGAGCAGATAAAAGTTTGCTGAGAACAACAGAAGCCACCAGGTGATCTTTCTGTTCAGTGTCTGTGACAGAACATGAATGCCATGGATACATTAAAAATACGTTTAATTTTTAAACTTTTTCACATTTCCTGAATTCAACAGAACACAATTTCCTACCTGAAATAAACAAGCAGGGCTGGTACCAAAAAATAAAAATATGAAAAAAGTGTTTTCCTGCAATCAGCACAAGCAGTGTTTAGCATGCTGTTGTTGCAGCCAGAGCTCTCCCAGGATGCTCAAGTTTGCTGCTATTAACTTGGTGCATACACAAGTGAAAACAAAGCAAGTGAAAGACAAACCTTACTGCAGCTCTATTAGTCACACCCAAAATCTACATTTGCTGATTATGGAGTAAGAGGACAAAAGAAAAAGGGCAAAGAAACAAAACTATTTCAGTGATTTAAGGACTGTTTCACTTAAGCAATAAACCTCATAGAGACAACTAACATACACCAGTTTAAGCTCTCCAGTGCTGAAAAATTACATTACAGCCCAAATTGAATGGAGTAAGCACAATGCATCCAGAAGAAGCAGCATAAACAGAAGGTTTGGCAAATACATCATCCTGACACAACTGTTAGAACCAGCACAGCTTCCAGAGAAAATCCTTCACCCTGCACTTGCATTAGCTATGCCAGTCCCAGCACAGGAATGGTGCATCAGTTATACGTAATGGCAAATAAAGTGGAGAGAATTTGAAATATCATTTCATAATTCATGAACTGCAGTGTATTTTATACAGAAATAATGTGTGTGCAAACCCTTGAAACAAAGAATCTCCCAGCTGTAAGCAAGTTCTTATGGATCTCTTTCATTGCCTTCCAAAGAACAGTGTCAATTTTAGAAGGGGCTGAACATTCAGTCCGTCTACACCTCTTACAGTGAGGGTCACATTACCTGATTTGGAAAGTACTCCATTTCCTTTGGCTATGCCAACATAAACAAGGATGTTCACGACATCAGAAACTTCAATATGGAGATTTGTGGTTCCTATGTCATGGTCTTTAGTAGCAGCCACACCTATGTTACAAGATAAAATTAAGATTTGTTTGTATTGCATATTCGAACCAGAACATGCAACAAGGGAGAAGAAATTTCTGAAGTATACTTGGCATTGCTGAGAGAGACAAATTAAACAAATGTTTTCGGTTCACCTACTAAACAAGAAAACATAACTTCTTAACAGAGTCCTTGAGGTTCTCTCTTAGCCCAGGTACCTGTCCCTGCACAGCATTTGTGTCAGAACAAAACGTTTCAGCAGAACAACCAGAGACCTTTCCTGACCACTGTGTTCCATTCCTCTTCCACCCTTCAGGTTGTTCAGGACAGATTACAGGTACAATGAATACACAAGGTTAGCAAATCTGTCACTTATGTCTGGCTGTAATAGACCTCCTAATCAAAATCACACCCAAAGAGGAAAATTAATTTTAGCTTTAAGAACTGGAAACGAACATTCTTAAGTCAAAAGGACATTCTGGAACACTAAGCCTTAGAGCAGTATTACCTCAGAGTGGCATTAATGATGCAGTTCTCAGGCCCATGACATTATCACTATTGTTAATATGCTTCTTTCACAGGAGATTTGGACAACTTTTAAAACCAAAGCCATTGTGTCACAAATTACTACTCATTTCTTGTCCTATTACAAGAATTTGTAAAACAGAATTGAACAAAATTCTTTGGAAAAGAAGGAGCAGGCAGAAAGCATCTGAGGGAATCAACCTTTTCTAAACAGGTTTGAGTGTACAGCACACTAAATTATGAGAAATATGATGAATTTATGACCAAAATTATGAATACAAAGGTATGTCATGCAGTATTTTGCCACATGGCATTACTGAAGACAGGTTCCATCACTGTGTAGAAGCAGCTAACCATTTATATGCTTCAGAAGACTGTAACAGCATAAGATGGAAAGGAACAGAGAAGCAAATAAGACTCTCATGGCCCAGGTGCAAATACTGTTAAATACCCAAGTCAGTCAGGATTTCCCCTACATTCAGTGAACAATTATCTTTCAAGGAAGCTCAGCTTTCTACCAAGCATGGTTATGTGTGATGTTTTACCAGTTTAAGGGAAGAGGTAACTCTGCTGCACTCACAGAGCAAACTCACCATATGCACTGCACAGTCTGGGTCCCAAATCCGGACGGACAAAAAATCCTGGCAGATGAGAAGCCAAGTTTAGTTTTCCTTCTGGACTACAATATTCAGGCAAGGGTAAACTTTTTAGTAAGTCCTCGTATCTGGAGGTGAAAAGAAAAGAAGAATTGAATTTGTGCTGTTATGTAGAGAGAGAAAAATAGAATAATATTAAGATTGACTTAAGAACATTTAATATTAAACTCAAAATACCTTGCTGGCATCATGGCTTTGAAATCTTCACCAGAAGGCCAGTCTTTCAGTTTTAGTAGAGCTGTTTCTCCATTTTTTACTTTCTGCCGTTCTGTAAGTAACACAGAAATAACTAAAAACTAACATACTGTAAGCATTTTACTTTATTCAACTAAAATATAAACATTAACTCTAAACCTGCCAAGAATAAGAATTTCATGCATAAACAGGAGATAGCTGACTTCAAAACTCAGCTAATTAAGTAAGAAGGACATTTGTCTGGTTTCTTAGTCAGACCTAGCTAGTATAATAGTGCATATTTAATTCTGCAGAGATACAAAATGCAAGTTACCACCACATTCTCTGGAAACAGAGCTTTCTTTTTGAAGTTTCTTCAAAGCCTCAAGATGCATAATGATTAATTTTTAACTGCAGTTTCTAACACTGATCGTGTTCAGAGTCAATACCATAAAACATTTTAAGGAACGTACTCGAAACATCTTCAAAACCATCCCAGAACTCCTTGACATTGGTGTTTGAAATGATACTGTCCTTGCAATTCAAGATATCAGCTTGCTGGTTTCCAAAATCCAGACTGATTGACTCCGCTTTCCACAGGCTGAAGTTCATTTTCTTATGCATACCGGACACCAAAACAGGCTGTAAAGAGTAAAATAAAGTGATTTTTAAAAATCAGTACTTATCCTTTTGCAAGTAGACAAATTCTTTAACTGAACTGGAATACAAATGTGTCTGGAACACACATGGAAGACCTTGGCTTTACTGAGCTGTTAACACTTCCTCCAGCAGCACCCATACTCAAAGGTGTCACCTCCTTTTTGGAATCCAAACTCCACAATAGAAATGTCTCACTTACTATTACTGGTTAACTCAAGTTTAACTACACAACGTTCATCTGTGGGCTATACCTGACAACCCTTTTTTGCCCCCAGTTTCAAACATGGAGTTAGGCATTTCTGTCCTTTAACACACAACTCCCCAGAGCTCATGCTGATGTCACTTTACTTACCAACCTGCTCAGTACCTACCCTTCCTTGTTTCCAGCACTCTTTGAAGAGCTTCCAGTTGTTGCTGTTTTTATGGTCTCTGAGCCACAGAACATGCTTATCACAGATCCACGAGTACTGGATATCACTGTACCGTTTACTGCAGTCATCCTGAATACATTTTTTATCATCCTTTGGCTCATCTTTTATTTCAGATTTTACATTCATCTTTGGTGCTCGATTTGGTGGAATCTTGTTTTCTACTACTGAAGCAATTATGTCATCAAGAATGTTTGGCATAGTCCTTCCACTCTTGCCACTCTGTTAGAAAACAAACACATGTTTAAACAATGTAAAAGCAACTTAATGCAATTCTTTTTGGAAGAGAATAATGCTTCTGATGTTATATCAATTATCACCATATATAAAATCAAATAAAACATTAATGTGTGTGTGCACATATGAAGTTTTAATTAAGAGTATTTAAAGTAATACACCTATCAGACTGCTCTAACTGTAATGTGCCAGAACAGATAGGCAGATTTTCAAATCCTAAAAGAAAAACTGTGCATCTTGTAAGCACTTACTGCTGTTCCTGTAGAGTAAACTGGAGCAAAAGCAATGCCAGCATCTGTAGAACCCAGACGCAGTTTGCCTGCTGTCGTAGTTAACAGATCTCGTAAGGTTGAGCCCTGCTCATTGTTCTGGGATGCAGGAGGGGAACTTCTACAGTTTGGGGATTCCAAATTATCCTGGTCCTTCCCTTCCTTTGAGTGTTTTCCAGAAGGACATTCTTTGTTCTCTGAAACAAAAAAAAAATCATTGCAAGTTTACACTGCTGTATCATGGTGCACACATAGGAACAGCACCAGTATCCTGCATTTCCTAGTGGTGGTAACACACTGTGCAGCACTGTTATTCACCTGGAAACACACCAGAGCATGAACTACATCCTATAAACACAGTCAAACTGTGTGACTGAGCAAAGGCCTTCCTCAGCATCTCAGCTGTGCAGCTGAGTGAGTGCCTGTCCCGAGAGATTCGCTGTAGTTGGAAATACTTCCACTGCACACATGCATTCCACCAGGGGATCTTCTGCTGATGGATCTGATGCCACCAGGGAAAGGCGCTGCAGTTTCAAGGTTGGAATCAGTAGAGAAAAGAACACGGTCTTTTATTTTTGTGAACAGCAATTTTTTAAAATCAATTCAATTACAGAATCACTAGCTTGGAAGAGACCTTTAAGATCAAGTCCAACCCAAGCTCCAAGACCACCTCAACTAAACATGTCACTGAGTGCCACATCCAGGCTGTTTTTAAACACATCCAGGGATGGTGACTCCATCACCTCCCTGGTCAGACCATTCCAGTACTTTATCACTCTTTCAGTGAAAAACTTCTTCCTAATGTCCAACCTGTATTTCCCTTGGCACAGGTTGAGACTGTGTCCTCTGGTTCTGTCAGTGCTGCCTGGAGACAGAGCCCAACCCCACCTGAGCACAGGCACCTTTCAGGGATTGTGGAGGGTGATAAGGTCACCCCTGAGTCTCCTTTTCTCCAGGNCACTGTAACACTGCAGGGGGTTATTGTGGCCAAAATGCAGGACTCGGCACTTGGACTTGTTAAACTTCAGCCTGTTAGACTCTGCCCATCCATCCAAGAGTTCCAGGTCTCCCTGCAGAGCCCTCCTACCTTCCATCAGATGGACACATGCTCCCAGCTTGGTGTCATCTGCAATGTACCAGTGCCCCCAAAGTCATGGGTATGATATGACAATTTCAAACATATACCTTTTTTTTCTTCTCTGGCTTTTTGCTCTGCAAGATCAGCCAGCCAATGCAGTGGGGACTGGGATTCAGGTGGTGTTAACTTGCTGTCTGTGCTCACATCACTCCTTGGACTTGTATTACCATTTGTCTCAGACTTTTGAGGAGTATTCTGCTGTTGAGACTCAGGCATACTCAGAGAAATTTTATTACTGTGGTTAAGGACATTCTGCAAAACCTGTAAAGAACAAATTTATTTTTAACTACATAGCTTCACTTTAACATATTTCAAAGACATGGCCAGCATTTAACCCCCACATATGCAAAATAAAATGCAACTGTTACTACTGAAATACAAAAATCCACCAGGATCAGAACACCCGAAGATGCAATATATACACACATTTTAGACTCACCTGAGACACACCATTCATTGCAGGGAGCTTGCCAGCTTGTGTGTTCTGCTTGGTGGTGCACTGACAATGGGATTTAATTTCAAATTTTTCTCTAATATTGTGCATAGCATCTAAAAGATCTGTCAAAACTAAAGACAATTAAGAAGAGAAACATTACTGGCTGTCAATCATTCTGTGACCCTCTTTACAACAGACACACAGCAGTGATATTTTAAACTATTAAAAATGCTGAATTTACCACTCAAAACTACTCCAAAATGACTGCCCAGTTTATCTTTAAGCTTGTGCAGAGACACACTCAATTAAATAATTGCACACTACTCTCCTGAATAATGTAAGCTTTGGTCTGCATTCCTACTGCATGGCACATATCAGGCAATCCAGTAATTATTGACTTCTCATTGTTCAATGGGTATATCATTGCTTCATTCAATAAAACCATCAGCTACAGACTGAAGTGAGCCATGTCTTGACAAAAAAGTCTGTATGTGAGCATATAAATGAAGGCTGCTTGGTAATGGGTATGCACAGAAGAACAAAACTAAGGTTAAGTAGGCAGTCTTCATTGTGCTGTTTCCAGATGAGTGGTTCACTTTCACAATTTAAAATTAAAACCAGTCTCAGTCTAGAACCTGTTCTGGGAAATGTCACAATTTGAATTTGTTAGGAATCTACCCAACCTTCATTTCTACCTGAACTAACATGCAGCAACCCATAGAAAAACAACTTGGTTCTGTATTTTCAGCTTGAAATAACCTGGGAATTTACTTTGTATGGCTAAGGGCACATTTCAGTTTTCTATTTTCTGGTCTGTATCAATGCTGACAAATTTTGTGCTAACAACCACTATACCACACCTAATGGCACTACTTCAGTGAACTTACTTGGCTGTAAGCAGGATTCTCAATCTACCTGGGTTTATGATTCCTGCTCAGTTTTTCAATTATCATGAACTCATTTAGTGCATTTTGCTCAATCATCTGAACCAAAACCTTTCTTTTCTTTTTTGGGTATGGGACAGACAACAGTGAAAAACAAATCCCCAAAAATCCATTGCCTCAGTGGTACTATTTAAACATTTTCTTTTAATAGCTAAGATCAGATTTATTAAATACATTCTGATTGTTTTATTCTGCTCTGAAAAGGTACAAATCCATCACAAAAAGGGCAGCTAAATAAATGTCTTCACTGCCTGTCCCCAAAACCCCTTTACACATCTGTCAGCACACTCATTATCTGTGCACAGTGCTGGCAACTGCCCAGAAGCACCTGCCTTCTTGCAACAAATTAACCCAATTCCCAGGTTTTTAAATGGAAAATGAGAAGTTTCAAGAAACAACTCTAGCCCCACTTCACAGAAAGACCTGGGAAAAAACAGCTTCTGCTCGTTTGCATATGGTCTTACCAGAGCCTGGAATGATCTGTGTTGGCATCAGGTGCTTGTGATCATGAGGCTGTCCCTTCACACACTTCATCCAGGCATACAACTCCTTATCTGCAAAAGAGTATTGCCAGTGTTTTACTTCCCTTACACTGCACACAGAGCTAAGGTCTTTCACACTGGTTTGGTTAGAAACATTTCCCTGCACATACAGGCCTGCTGTCCAGGTATCTGGTGTGACAAGGACTTGCATACAAGAGCTCCTTTTCACATTAATGAAAAGAGTTTTAACAATGCTGAAATCTGAAATAGCTGCATCTGTAGCACAGGCCCTTGCCAATTACCTCCAAATTTCAAACTGTATTCCCTTTATCACATTTAGTGAGCTGCCAATTTAACATAGGCTGAAATCCCTCACAGCTGCTATTAAGGCCATGAGCCCCCCCTGACGAACCCTGCCATGGAAAAGAGACATAATTAGACTGTGATTGTATGGTTCATCTAATTTGACACAATCCACACTCCAAGTGGAAGGCTGTTTTCAACCAGAGCTCGCCAGACAAGCCAAAAAGATGAACTCCTAACCAAGGCAGCTCTCTGATTCAGCTACACCAGTGGTACTGGTGGCACAAAGGAGAGGGAAGCTGCATCATGGATTTATATCACATTAAAGCAACCATGAAACCGTAAGTCTCTATCTACTGGCTGAAAATCATTGGTGCCAGCAGAGAGGGCCTAACTGGTAGGAAAGAGATGCTTTCTAAAAAGTTTAAGGAAGACTCTCAAAATATGTGAGGTAAAGAAAACACACAAGAAGAATGAGAGCAAAAAATGTCTGGCCAAGCAACTGGTCACCAACTTGCTATGTGATTTTGGAGCAGAAAGAATGCAATTTCTCTCTCAATCCCCAGTCTTGTATCCTATCCACTAAACTGCTAATTTTAAGACATTCTTCCAGGCCTTTTACCAGTCTGCTCACTCCAGTAATTCTAAGGAACACACCATAGGAAGCATTTAACACATTTAAGGCTTTTCTTTTTTTACACTGTAGTAGGTACACAGTGTTTCAAATGTTCCTTCAGATAAATACTAAATTTATAAGCTGTTCAATAGTGTTTGTAGCACCTAAAACATGTGAATATCCAACTGGTCACAAACATAAATAAATCAAGACAATAAAACAGTATGCAAGAAAATAAAACAGTATGCATCTATCTAATCTGTTTTCTCACGGAAATGTCTGTAACATGGCATCCCACTTGATGGTGCCAAAAACTGTCTGCAGGTAACAATGGGTGCATATTCATTCTCTCATGTAGTAAAGTGATAAGAGAAGTCATTGATAAGTATCTGAATCTGGAATATTTATACCTCTGACATTCCTGCTGAAGCAGGGAAAAACCAGGGGATTCTCTGTTATATTCAGCAACTGTGAAAACAACTACTGGTTCCAGGAAAAATGGTGTAATATAAAGTCCTATTATATAGAGATGGGTGGGTGGTTCTGAACATTTTTTAAGAGAGTGCCAAAGAAGCAACACAGTCCACATGAATCCTACAGCATCATTAGAAATGAAGCCACAGTGAGGGAAGCTGTCGTACTTCTGCTTTCACATGTAAAATTGCAATCAACAGAAAGGAGAAAGTCCTCCCTGTAAGAAAACTGAAGAGAAGCCTCCTTCTTTATACTGCTTGTTCCAACTTCTAAGACATTTTACTAAAACTTTCCTGGCTGGTTAACACACGCTATAAAAAGCCTCTGACTGCGTGTTCCCACCAGGGTAAATAATGTTTGGCGGATATCCCAAGCCACGTCAGATGGATGCACACACATGCGCACACAAGGATTTCAGCCAGCCAAGAGCTGCTGAAGTATTAACAACTGTTCTCAGTGAGGGAAAATACTGACATTAGCTCCCTAAAAACCTCAGTGTAGGAGGCCTGTCGCTGCAAGCCAGGGACAAAGTGGGTGAGACTCTCCATTTGGCAAAGCTTTGCCACCTAATAGTTAAACTTTATTTTACAAACATTTCACATCTGCGACATTACGCGGCTATGACAAACATGGAACTGCTTTTCAAAACAGCATTATGCTTGAATCAGTTCCTGGCACTGTGTCTGACCACAGAACTGTGCCAGGGCACAATGCCTGCCTCCCAGGGAAGGCAATGCATTCCACCAAGCAGCCTGCACACCAGTGTCACAGCCCAGGGCTCCAAGCCCAAATCAATCCTCCAAGTCGTTCCTCCTTTCAACTGCAACCCAGCTGGGTCACCAGAAATCAGAGGTTTGCAAGCCAGTCCTGTTATACTTCTCTCTCTCCAGACTAGAGTAGACATTTCCATTAGAGCACAGGATAAACCACATATATGTGTAGGCTTACAGATTATGAAACTTTCATTAACATTCATTTTAAATACTACCCAAAGTACTTCTCTCCATGTCTTTCTTTTTTATGATAAAACAATAAAATAGGATATTATGTCAGTATAACAAGCCACTTCTGAAGGGAGAACTCCAGAAAGCATTCAAATCAAGGCAAGTCTTAACAGCAATGAGTTACCATAAACAGGGAGGTGTGGCTGAGCACCAGTCTCACAACTCAAGAACAAGATTTAACCTTGAGGGACAAGGCACAAGCAATCCACAACAATCCACACAAAAAGACTGAAATGCGGATGAAGAGCCCCCACAGCAGTCATTGCTTTCTGAATGACTGATTGTGTCAGTATCTACTGACAAAAAAGAAGATAAAAATTATCTAAGAGAAACCAATACACACAAGAAGTAATTTAACACTTTCCAGAAAGACAGTTCTAATGGATCAGCAGCTCTGCAACAAATGAGAATAAACAGCCTATACAGTACTCTAGTTCATAAAAAACTGACCTCTAGAACTTTTCCTTTCCTTTGCTTTGTAACAATCTAGGCAGACCACAAATCCACATTTTTGGCAGACCCAATGAATGTTAAATAATGTGGCTTCACATGCATCACACATCTCACGGACTCCTCTCACTGCTCTCTTCCATGCAATTTTGGCTGAAATACAAAATAAGCAGAATAAAAGGACTGAAATTTAAATGCAAAGCACAGAATGAATAGTCTTTATAGATGAAGCATTCATAAGTCTCCCCTCAGACACAACTGGGTTTTGGGGGAGTAAAGTGATCTTTCATGAACAGGCCATCAAGAGCTACCCCCTTAGTTCCATTACACAGCATCCCCTTCAATGCCACTATCAACACATTATAAAGAAATAAAGCATTCAGAAAACAGACTAGGGTAATTCAGGAAAGATATTGCTGCAAGTATTAACGTTTTTAGCACACACTTTTAACCCCATGCACTCAAGAGGGTTTTTCACCTGACTGCCCACGGGACACATTTGATCTAAAGGGCAGCCAAACCAGTGAGCTGGACAGTTGAACTGGCAGGAGGGGAGGGAGGTGCCTGTTCAGCAGACCTGGCTAGTTAATATGTGTTTTCTGCTCCACTTCCTCCTCATACAGCCTGGAATTAGCAAAGCCACCAGCCTGTGCCCATCTGCTGTGGACCAGAAGGATGGACGGTGGCGTTGGTGGGGAGGAGGTGACAGTGTTAGCACATGCCCTGCGGGGCCTACGCTGCTCCACTCTTCTCCTTTGTTTTGGGAAGGAGACACATCAGAAACACATCATTTGTTGGCAGCAGTCAGGAGCTGGCTCCCCACAGGCCCTGGCTGGGAGCTGGCTGCTCTGGCTGGAGAGCTGGAGGCCAAGCTGGGAATGGAGGCTACTCCAAAGCCAACAGGAGCCTGGCCCCAGCCCCGCACAGCCACAGCACAGGGAGGGGATGGAAAGAACCCTTCCCAGCATGTCTCCTACCAAACAGCCTAGGAAAATGCAACAGCCAGGGCAAGAGAGCTACACAAAAGGAAGCAATGGTCATCCAAAAAAAACTGCAGGACACTTGAGAGCTTTGAGGGTTCCTCACCGTCTTTTTTCACCCAGGACATGGCTGTTTTCTCCGACGTTACCAACTGACAGAATTTATCCCCTATGATATCTAGAATGTATTTAGAAGTCTCTAGGTCCAGTTCATCATCTTCATAGTTTTCATGTGTCCATAAACTCAGTGCTTCATCATCATATTGATCAGGAGAGGAGAAACCATCTATTCTAACCACTCCATTCTTACTAAAAGACAACCTAAAAAAGGAAAAGAGATAGTTTGACTGCATGTATCATTATACTCTGACTTCCAACTTACTTGCTGCTTAAATCTTACAACACAGAAGTTCTTTTTACCTTATCATTCTACACCCTTTTTTAATTTTAAAATAAATCTAACTGATTAAAATAGCTTTAACATGATAAATAAGGAAGCATGAAAACTAAAACTAACCTTTTAGGAACTTTTTTCCATTCTCATCATTCTCTCTCTCTAGCATTTATTACTCCTTTAAAATTACACACAGAAAAATTCTTTTTTTTCTGTTTTATTTGGGTCGAAGTTTCTTTCCACTTTCTTTCCTTCCTCACTTTCAATTTTTGGAATATCTGTGACAGCAGTCACTCACTTTGACTTATATTTTACAGATCTTTGTATCCTACTGCTCTCATACTGAGAAAACATGAGTTCAAACACTACATTTAAATTTTTCTAGGCAGAACAAATCACTACTAGAAGTTAACGTTTTTGTATCCATTAAACTTTGACCTTTAAAAGGCTTTCCTGTTACCCTACCAAGGGCTGTTCCACTAACCCTGGCTATACTTAGCCTATTTTTGAGCAGAAACAATTAATCATTCCATCTCAACCAAAACAGGACAAGTCATTATACAGATTATAACAGTTATGGAATTTATGCCAGCGAAACAATCCTGAATTTAAAAGTACCAAAAATAACATTTAGATATGTATTCAAATGAACAAGATGAAATTATCAACTTTCAGCTTTCAAAACAACAACAATTTCCAAAATAGTGTAAACTTCTTTTGCAATTCAAGCCCTACTGTCTAAACACTATGAAAATAATTAAACTGCTGTAAAATTTACCACAACATAATAAAAACATTCAAGTATTTTAATTCAATACTGGTTTTCTAAAAACTGGTTTTATGTTGGCAAACCTTTATGCGCTCTCCTTTATACAGGAGGAAGAAAATCAACCAAAATTACAACTTTGCCAAATGTGGAAGCAAATATTCTTACAGAGAAGGTATTCAGAGTCCAACCTTGAAATGATTCCTATAGATCTACCAAGTCTTGTAACTGAAGATTCATTAAAAAATTAAACCCCATTTAGGGAATAGTGTTTTGTTGAAAACAAGCTGGATTAATATTGACAGCACAATCCATAGACAAACTGAAGCAGTTTTACCCTTTCTTGGCGCTTCCTGAACCTCAGGAAACTTTCTTCCTTGGGAGTTTTCCTTGATGGGACATTAATTGCCAAAAAAGGAGGTCACAACTCCTCTCTGCCCTCAGAAAACTCCCAGAAAACCCTGAGCAACATTCCCACCATATACTGGCATAAGAACAATTACAAATAAGTGCAGCTCTGTGGTTGTAGAACTTGTCCAGAAAAACTGAAGCTTGCCTTTTGAAAATCCCACTTCAAATGTCAGACACCTGTGTAATGGTGATGTGCTGAATTTTCTGCTTGCCTAAGGTACACCAGACAGATGTTCTGATGTCTTTGCTAAAAAGCTTTAAACAGTGATGAAGTCAATCCACAAAAGAAATGTAAATACTGTTAAAATGGATGCTGTCTTTTATTGGGTGGACTGAGCCAGAAAAATCAGACATGCTTTCAAGTATGCCAGTCCTTTGTCAATATTATTTTGAAGAGATGAAGCACCACATTACCAGGAAACTGGGCATACTTACCGCCGAAAGTAGTAAAATCTACAAAACACTGGCGAGTGAGTTGGTTCTTCTCCTTTCTTACTTCTTATTAACCTACATTCTCTGCATTTTTGCAAATTTGGTCCTATTTCAGAACAAGAATCATCCTGCAAAAAGGACTCTCCCGTTTGCTTCAGCTTCTTTACTTTGCGCCAGTCTTTTAACACTGAGCGAGGTATACCAGCTGCAAAAGTAAGGAGAGGTTCAGATGAGGTACTGGCACTGCTTCCTCACAGATCACAGTCCAGATAGTCAGCATTCAACATTTTTTTCTGGTACATGGTTACCTGCATAACATATTTCATTTTTATTTCCAGTTGCCTGCCTGTCAGTACTGCAGTTAAAAAAGCAAAGGTACCAATTAAACTTACACAGGCAGGAGCACAGTTAAGTAACTGCTAAGCTCCCAAGACACTAAATTTTCCCTTATATTAGGTGTATCATTCCCCAGATATTCTACTAAAACCACCTTCAGAATTTCATTCTGACAAAAAAAGCAAAGACATAAAATATTGCAAGAAAGTTAGATTTGAACTCTGTTTCAAGTGAAGGTATAGGCAAAAAAGGCTACAGTTTAATGAATAAAAGTAGAGCTTTAAAAAACCAAACTAAAACCAAATTCCAACTCCTTCAAAACTTTTTTTTTAAAGTTACAGATATGACTACAGAACAGCAGTTTTATTCACAGAATCCACTTACACTCACCTGGTTTGTTGGCTTTGCAAGGCCAAGCAGTATAATTCTATTTTCGATACTGAAGTCAGCAGATCTGACACCAAGTAACATGAGGAGCAAGTCTATTGAGTAATAAGTGCAATTTTCACCTACAGGTTTTGAAACTGAACCCTGTTGTTATTTAACCAAGCTTTCATTTTAAGGAGTCTTGAAAGTGGCACCACTCTTATCTGCAGACTGAGAGAATTACCCGTCATTTCACCTACCACTACTCTTGAAAGTTCATGTCCTGTAAACAGGGATCTGATGTAGGATGATAAAAGGGTCAGGGTGCTAACTCTGGACCTGGTGCCTGGGTTCAGATTGGTATTCTGCCAGAGATGAGTTGCACAAACCTCAAGTGACAGACTGCCTATGCCTCAGTTCTTGGCGTAGAAACCACACTCCATACTCACCCAAGGCATGGCAGTAACTGGATTAAAACCTAAAGAGTAAAACCTACAGGCCCAAGTACAGGTTCACTAGTCCAAAACAATGTTTTCTGCCTTGAAAGCAGAGATCCTGGGTGTCATCTGGGAGCTGCTAGACTTCAAGCTCTACGGGTAGGCACTTGCAAGACCCTCAACACTTGCAGGGCTGTGAAAATCCTTGCTCTGCAGGAAGGAGCCTCCCAGCCTGGAGCTCTGAGTGCTCTGGCTAGTGCACCAGCTCCTGGGGGGCTTTCCAAAACAGCATCAGGACAAAGCACTTTTCTACCCTGGTGGAACCCACATACCACCCATGCTGCAGAACTGCACTGAGCCCCAGACCCTGAAGCACAGCCAATTACCTGCAGCTGCCTAGAGAGAGCCCAGGCAGCTGTTCCAAGGAAACATCATCTTTCCTGAAAGCTCCTCAAAGTTGACTATGATTTTGTGTAAAATCTTTGTGGAAAGTTCTTTTTGAAAGAAAAAACAGCTCTCTTGCAGAAATTTACCACGAAAAAAAATCTTTTGCAAGGTCATAAACACTTAATATGTTAAATATATGTATTTACAGCTTAAGAAGGGAAGCTGAAAAAGATTTTACAGGCATGTTCACTTTGGTCTCCCCTTTACTTGGGAGCAGAAAGAAAAAGTAATACTATTGCCCCTGGACTAAATTTCCAGAATACTTCAGACGGACTATGCTACTTTCAGCACCCAGTACAATTCTGGGATCAAGTACTTCCAGATATCAGAAGAGTAACTTTATACACCAGACAGTGAAAAGCCACAGAATGTAATTACAGACAGTATTGCTCATTTTCTTGCTACCTGTACTTAAAAAGTCTTACAAGAAGTAATTTAATGGTAGACTCTCTAATACCTAACCAGACCAAAGACAAAGAAGAATCCTTGGAGAAGAATAAATTGGGATAAAAAATAAAGGCAAGTTTTTAAATAAAATCCCTTATGTTGGCAGACCAGTTTCTCTTTTCAGATTAATCTAGTTACAATCTGCTACATTTTGCAGTATTACATTTAAATGGAAATTCATATTTCCCTAAATTTTTTTTATTCCTTCAACAAGAGGGAGGTTAACACCATGTGCTACACATGCTAGTTAGGAATGTGAAATTATTCTCCCTTAAATCTTTCATTAATTAACCAAATCGTAACTGAGTGGCATCAGGCTCTCAAGGAACTGCCTCTGGCTTTCTGATCAAAGGATGAATTAGAGTTCAACAACAGACAATCTTTCCCTCCAGCAGTGCTCTAAAAATAAATGCATTAGATCTTAAAATAAAAAAAAAATTCAACACATATATATATAGCTCAATACAAGTGGCACAACTATATGCACCAGCCTACTCAATTCTGATGAATAAACGAGATGGTTTACTGCTTATTTTTAGGCCAAGAACCCGTTTGTTAACACAGATATACAAAATGCTCTATTTCTTACACCCGGATATTTCAAATGGCCTCAAGACAGATAAATCAAGACCTACTCATTTACACAGGCCTGGTTTTTAGCTCTTTTCCCAGCTATCGTGCATGACAAACCCTCCAGGACTATCAGTGTTGGACTTCACACACTTCTGTGTCTTCCCAATCAGACCAATATACTCACTGCTGTTACTGCCGCTCTGTAACTTCAGCTTGCTTTTTTCTTTGGCGCTCCTGCTCAGAACACCATTTGGTTTCACTTCTTCCTCGGTATCACCCTTTTTTTTCTGCAAATCATTTTGTTTCTTTTTGTAAGTTGGCTTGGGCTGCCGTTTAGTCCTTTGCTCTGACTTGCTCTCGCTTTCATCAGAGTCACCACTTTCAGAGCCAGACTCATAAGTTCGTTTTCCTTTTCTCCTTGGGTGCTTATCTTCCTTTACAAACTTATCTGCCAAGATTTTGCTATCTATGTTATTTTGCAAATCATTTGATGTAGAAGCTATTAAATTGACAGTACATGGCTTAATAATTTCTGAAACACTGTTCCCTGAATTCTCCTTTTTATTAGTGTTTTTATCTTCCTCTGAATGCCTTGTTAGCCAAGCCTTTTTCAGTTTAGTGTGGTAGTTTGGCTGACTCGTCTGGGAAGTTTGCCCACTGCCTACAGAGTTCGCTTTGTTTATTGTATTACAGACGATAGCACTGTCTAGGGAGAGAGAGGTTGAAAATGTCTGATTTTTCACAGAGCTGGACTCTGTCTCAGTGGTGTTGCTACTTTTAAACTGAGCCGCAGCCAACGCTGCCTTGTGCTTTTTCAAATGGACGAAGTCGGTAGAGGTGGAGAAGCCCGAGCCGGGCTGAGCAGCGCTGGCTGTGCTGCCAGCAGCGGATGTAACCGGAGCTGGAGCGCTGACCTTGCACTCCTGGGGCTGCTGCGCTGCCGCCTGGCCGGCCGCTCGCGGGGCCGCACACTCCGGCGGCGCGCAGGACCCCGCGCTCGACACCGAGCAAGTCACTTCAGAGCTGCCCCGGCTCGACACGCTGGTTGTCAGTGCTGCTGGTGCGGTGACATCCGTTTTGGTGCTGCAGATGATAGTTGTGGTAGGGGTGACGGCACGAGGAATGCTGCCTTGCGAGACAGCTGCAAATTTCTTTTCATACTGTGTGCGAGCACTGTCTGAGTTCATATTTGGCAGTATGATCCTTCCAGTCTCCCTGGCTTCCGCTGTTTTCAGGCAATCTGCTACATTTGTCACAGCTGAAGATCTCTCACTAGCTCGATCTTTGGAAGCAGACTGCATTACTGGTACATTCTCGTATTTTGTGCTAGAAGGAGGACGTACAATAACAGATGCTGTAGCGGACTGCGACTTTCCACTCATTCTTTCGCTGTGCCAATCCACTTTTTCATTATTTGGGGCATTATTAGACTTCCACATTTCTGATAAATTCTGTTCAGAAGTGCCCTTGTAAACAGTTTGGGCTTCCTTGGGCTCAGGTACTAAAGTTGGTGGTTTCTGCAACTCCTGTATTTTGCCACCACCAGCATTAACGGGCTGAACAGGGGTTAGAGTTGGAGGTGAAAGGCTGCTGTAGCTGCTCTCCTTCTTCTCCAGGTTCTGGTGCACAGGAGGGTGAAACACAGGGGCCCTATGCAAGGCAGGCATACTCCGGAGTGTATTTGAAGATGAGACTGACAACTGAGTAGGGCTCCTGCTGTCACTTCTGAAAGAATTTACAGAGTGAGACTGCACCGACTGTGAAAGCTGCTCCGGTACCTTGCTTGCAGAGCCTTCGCTCTCTGGTTGGTGCTTAATTAAAGGTGGCGGTTTTGAAAGGGAAGAAATGTAGGAGGGGAGAGCCTGGGGACTAGCTGCTGTTGAAGGACAATTAGTTTGCTTATCAACATATATACCTGAAGCTTCCTTTGATGGGTAAGATCTTGGTGGTTCATTTACTACACTGTTAGACAAGGTAGTGAAATAGTTACTCTGTGGCAAATTCTGTGGAACCGAATGTTTCATTTTATACAGTTCTGACACAGAGCGTTCAGCATCTTTGTCGTATTTCACTGAATGGCTTTTGGGACTTGAAGATAAGGATGTTACCCTGGAGTAGTTCTCTCTCTCTCCCTCCAGTGCTTTTATTTTAGCTGTAAAAGGAGCAACTTCAATACTTTCTTGGAGTATCCGTCTGTGTTCTTCTTTGTATTTGCTCAGTCGCTCCCCAGTCTCCTGTGGTGGCCTTGGCAGCTGGTTCAACATTGGATCTGCATAATGTCTGTGCATATGGCTCTCCTTTGCTGTCTGCGCTCTGCTCTGCTCCAGCTCACTCTTCACTGGTGCGGTGGTAACAGAACGCAAAGGCTCAACAAAAGCTTTCCTCTCCAGTTCTCTGTTTGAAGAAAGGTTAAGCAAACACAGGTTAGCCTGAACGTAGTACAGTGTGCTAGACGGAAGACCTTTCTTCCCATGCCCTGAACGAAGTTATCTATTAACACTAAATAAACTTTCCTCTATATTAAGTACAGTTTTCAGAAGTCTTCAAATGACTCATGAACTCAAGTACCATACCAAGTCAACACAATGACAAGCCCGTGTCCCCCACAAGCATCCATGTCTACAAACAAATAAACTAAAAGGAAGCTAAAAGGCAACATCACTTGCAGAAATGTACCCTCACACACAGAGCTCAACAGCAAACTTACTCTTTGCGCTGCTCTACAAGACTTTTGGACAAAGGCGGGCTGGAATGCGTCGTCAGTTTGAGAGGCCGAAGGGGATCTGCGCTGGATGGCCGCACAGGAATGTGACTCCGTAAACCAAGGCTGTCAGCTGAGGTCACTGGGGTGGGCTGGTGTAACCAGGGGCTGGGAGTATTCTGTTGACACCAACCAAAATGAAAAATAAAGTCACATTTCAAAATAATCATGGGACCACAAGGGTAACTTCACCAAGTCTTACCAATGAACAAACTAAAGTAATTTATTTCAGTATCAAATCATAAACAGTAAATAAAATTTAACATTTTAAGTCACTTTTTTGACCAACTAAAACATGATTCCACTTCCCCTGGACTTTCAGCATACAGAAGTTTATACATTTCAGAAGCATTCTTAGAACCATTTAATTTCCAAGTACTCAGGATGAGCAGTTAATTCTAGAACAGCATCTCAAGCTCATCAAAATTAACAAATCAGTGACAACCTGACAACACTTAAATTAAGTTACCAGTAAAAAGACTGTTACCTCTTCAAAGAATTGCAAGAAGTATTTCTTTAAAAATACAAATATGGTTTGATATTTCTGGAAGCAATTTTATCTCCAGCTTTATGACGAATCTCAATAAAAATGATGTAAGTATCTCTCTCCTGGACTGCTCCCTTTCTGCCCCAACCAAATGATTAAGAATGATAATCCTAATTAATCTGCTTTATTTAGTCCAGCCTTTTTTTTCTTGGCTTGGTCATCATTATCACACTATTAAAACCATAAATGTACATACTTGCCATACTGTGCAGCATGGCAAACACACAGCCCAATTTTATGCTGTATACCCAAACACTCCAAAGAAGGGCCTCCTCATTTAGACACGCTGGTAAATCTTAATCTAAGAAAGTACTTTTTAATCTACTACTTTATTAAGTTTCTGTTTTCTTATCTTTACTGAAACTTGTGTAACAGCCTGTAGAAAAGACCAGGAGCAGCCCTCTCTCTCCTCTGCTTAAAAGACCTGCTCACAAGAAGCACACACAGCAGAGTGGAAAAGCAGGACACTGCTCAAGTGGAGCTCAAGTGCTGGGGACAAGCCAAGAAGGGACTGGGGACAAGAGTAAGCTTTTGTGCACACCCCAAAGCCTCGTGGTGCTTGCCCATCCCTACACTCCTCACCAGTCCATCCCTATCCTGCTCCCGAGACTTGGCAGCTCCAGTTGGGAACTGCTGAAGCAGAAGGGGAGCCAAGAGCTCTCATGACACATGCATAGAGCACAGAATAGATGTGCAGGTGCTACAACTTTGAAGTTATGATTTTGGTGTTTTTGCATATTTAAAGCAGCCGCTTGGGTTAGTGCTCACAGTTTTAGTGCGCACGTTTCCTAGGCCAGGAGTTCCCACAGTGCGGTGAGTTCCCACGAACAGTCTGTAAGCTGAATTAAAGTATTATGCAAACAAGGCCCGTCACCTTCTCCCTAGAGGAGCTGGGGAACATCTGCCTGAGCACCAAGCATTGCTCAAACAGCTTCGTGACTCCACGTGCAACCATCCACTGCCCAGCTCCAATGTGGGAGCTGCCACAGCCACCCAAGGACAGTAGGGGAAGGTGGGCTTGGGCTTCCTTCAGCTCAGAGACACAGCTCAGCCCTGAGCCAAGGGTGGATGCTGCTGCTGCTCTAAGAGCTGAAACACAGATCCCTTTCTGTGATTGTGGCATCCATGCAAACCGACCTTGGAAACGCCCATTCTGGGTTTCTAAGATCTATTTTAAAAAGGCCTCCAGTGCAAGAGCCAGAAGACAAGTCACCACAAGACAACTGCCACATATCAACATAATTAAAAAGCTACGTGCCTCAGTATGCAGGGCTGCATTCTTCAGGCAGCCAAAGTGAAAACAACGTCTATCTTAAGTTCTTTTAAAATGGACTTCTGTATGAGGTGGAGCAGACAGCAACATGAAAAGATAAATCCACCTATCTTTTTCTCTTAGGCTTTTATTCACTGCTACATTTTGATTTTATCACATTTTAGATCAAACTCACTTCATACTACAAGGCCAACTCAAACTGACTGTTTTGGGAAAGATTTAGCCACAATGGTTTGGCTTTTTTTTAAGAATGAATCTGGGGAGGAACAGCCTTCCCCATGATGAAAAAGAAAAATCTTTCTAACCATTCAGAAGGCCAAGCTTTGACACAAAGGCTTACAATTTGGCAGAAGGACCACTGTCAGTGACATGCCTTTTGTGGTCCCTGTGAAAATCTGCCCAAATTAGGCCAAGTTGAAAGCCTCTAAAGATCACTATGCACATGCTCAGTGGTGGTTTAATTGAAGCTGGCAGTAAAGCTCTCCAAAGTTTCTGTCTGCACTACACACACTTCATCTTACACTATTCCTCTGAGGTGCCTGCAATGAGCATGCCATATCCCAAGCCTCCAGGAGCTAAGAAAACTTTTCCTGTAATTGCCACGTCTGCCTGCCAAACCCCACCACTGCACTGGGCACTAGGCTGAAAAACACAAACTACTTCTTCTGAGACTCCAGTGGTTACACTCAGCAAACAGACAGAGCAATCACCCTGACTTGAATACAGAGGAGGAGAAAGCAGATGGGAAGGCAGAGATGTGTGTCAACAGAAACAGAAGGGGAGAAAACGACACGCCAAGAAAGGGTACACAGACAGGTGTAAAGACAAGAGAAATGGGTGTACAGAATGCATGAAATATTTATAAATGCAAGAGTATTTCTCTTCAGAACTTCCCATTGGATTTAGTACTCCATCATTCTCCATCTTTCATCATCTTTGAGTGAACATGCACAAAATTTCTCTATGAGACGAATGTCCCACCTCTCCTAATATTTCACTTACACAATGGTACACAGTTTGAGGTAGCAAATATTTACCCTGTGAACTTGAGTTCCCAAACAAGTTGACTGACCTCACCTTTAGTCATCAAAATCAAAATCAAACATTTCATCTTTCTTTAGTATTCTTAGGAAATCAAGGTCTGGAAAAATTCCTTACACACATCCACCATGAGACAGTGGTTACTGCTGCCAACTCACAAACCCTACCATCACAATATGCTCAGTGTGACACAAACCACCACATCTGTACCTAGGAAATCACTGCTGGGAGACACCAGGCCCAGCTAAATAAGTCATTAAGAAAGGATCTTAACTTACCCTTCTCAAGGAAGCCTCCGCGTTAACAGGAGTTTCTGGGTGGACCCATTTGGAGGAGGGCAGACCGAGTCCTGAGTAAGCATGTGTTCCATTTGGATACTGCCAAATAATTGGATAAAGCCCTAGCTGATTATAGGAAGCAGAAGGATGAGCTTGTCCGAGAAGATGTGGAGACTGGTGTTGTAACATCTGTTGCTGCTGCTGGTGTGCTAATGCCAAATGGCTTAAGCTGCTAGCATGAGCAGTCTCTAGTCGCGGGTGGGCACCCAGCAAGGAGGCAGCAGGCACTCCGGGCAACACTGCGGGAAGTAGATGAGGGTGATGAACAGAATGGTGAGATGCGCTACTAAGGGGGTGGGTGTTAATAGCGGACAAGGGAGCCTGAGCCGAAGACCCAGCGAGCAGATGGGATGAACCAGTTAATGCAGGATGATGTGCGTTTGGATTTAAACAGGTTCGGTGGGATGAGGAATGCAGAGGATAATTATGCTGATGCAAGTAAGGTGAAATGTGATTAGTTCCTGTTTCTTGTCCAATCAGAGTGGGGTCCCTGTATACTGTGAAATGTTCATTCTTGTCAATGATAAGAGGACTCTTAGTAGCTTCTAGAGCACTAACTCTAGCTGGAACTGGATGAAAACTAGACCTAGGCAAATCATGATCAGTTTTATTGGCTGACCTTGTTAATCCAGTAGCATGGCTGTTTTGGGAACTAACCTTCGACTTCACAGTATCAGAAGATTGGGTGAATTTAGGCTTAACATCAGGTGACTTTGTTTTAGGATGATCAACTGAAGCACTAGATTTTGACTTCACAGAATCGGGGACTGGACTTTGTTTACGCAGTTTACTCTCTTCTGCTAGAGAAGCTACATTTAACGAAGACATAAATGAGCCATACTGCACTTTTTCAGAATTTAAGTGTTCATTTACTGGTAATGTTTTTACAACCCCAGGCTGTATCAAATCCGTTTTACCAACACTGCTAACCCAACTTTGATCAGCTTCCTGTTTTCTTGCTTCAAGGAAATTTGCATTTGCAAATTGCTGCTTTAAATCACTGCTGTGAGATTCTATTTTCTGAACTGTTTGCAAACCAAAGGTACTTGCAGCATTATCCTGGCTCTCCTTTTCAGAGTTGTTTTTATTAGTAATATCAACAGCACACTTAGGAGTAGGAGGTCTGGGTAAATACTGCTCATTTTTTAACTCCACAGTATGATGTTTTTCTGCATTACACTCTTGAACAGGTGGATCCTTGGCATTCTGCTCATAAAGTGTTGGCTGCTCCGCTGCATGGAGTGAAGATTTTTCCTGATGATCCAAGACTGATGACTTCAGTCTTTCTGCCTCTTCATGGTTTTTATCCTGCTGTGCTTCATCCCATGGAGACCGTCTATCTGTTAGTGTTTGTTCTACTCCCTCAGTAGTTTGGGATTTTCCTTCTTCTCCATTTATCTTCGAAGAGTTCTTGCTTTTTAACTCATTTTCTGAATTTTGCTCCGAGGATGAATCCGTTAATCTTTTATTTGAAATCTCCGAGTCACTGCTCTCAGAATAATCTGAGATATTGTCTGTCCGCAGTCTCTTCACATTTGATTTTTTTTCATCCTCTTCAGGTTTTCTTCTTTTACTAAGAAAGTGTTTATTTTTGGTTTTGGGGTTTTCTGCAAAAGATAAAAACACATCTATCAGATCTGCAGTCTAATACAGTTTGAGGAAGCTCTCCCTCCCTTTCCATTAACCACTTTTACCTCCTCGACCTATATAATCGTATCTTTCATCTTTCATCTTCTCTTCATCAGGCATGCTGCTATCAGAGCCTTTCCTCTTATTTGGCCGAGTATTCCTCTGTTGCTGGTGAGAATTCTGTCTTGGTGCTGCAGCTTGGGAATTCATTGCTGGTCTGGGACTATTTGCTTGTGCACGTGTATAATGACCCTAAAAATAATTTGTTATTAATGGACTTAAATGTAATGTTAATTAGTGTCTTTAAACATGTATTTTTAACATTTGCAATATATGAAAATACTTAGGTAAAAAGATAAATGTATCTACGTGAACTGTGTTGCTGTTCTGGTTGGAACGAGACCGTCGGCGGGAAGTGATGCCAATATTTTCACCTTTCAACAAAGAGTGAACAACATCATCTAGAAAGGTCATCTGAACCATAGAAGGATCAACATTCTGAGGTTCTAACACCTGGTTTATGTAAAAAAAAAAAAAAAAGAGAAGAGAGAAAATAACAATCCACAGATGTTCAGACAATGCCTAATCTGTATTTTCTGTACCAGTGTTCACCAGTCTATTTTGTGTGCTAAAGACTAATCAGAGAAAAGCCTACTTAATCCTGACAAGCAGAACTGACATATGACACAACAAATGCTGGGAACAGTGTCAAACCACAGCAAATGTGTCTTTACATGTCACTGCAAAAATAATTTTTTTAAAAGCAAAAACTACCCCACCACCCATTCCTTCCCTGACTTCACTGACCTGAAAATTTTAGATTTAATGAGCTATTCATAGCATAACCCCTAAGCAGTAATTACAATATACAAATATTTTACAGAATTCATTTAATATACTATAAATTATACTGCAGAAGCACATTACAGTACTGCTTTCAATAGAAGCAAAACTGCTACAAGAACCAAAATGACTGGAAAGAAGAACTCTAGAACTGTTGAGCATTACCAGTGAGAAATACTTCATAAAGTAGGAAATGCTAACCAGATCATCAAAGGACATGGCACAAAGTGAAAAAAGTAACATTTGGGGAATACTAATTTGAGCAAATTAAGGGAAATAATTTATCTGAGTAACAGACTAGTCTTAAATTTGTATTGTCACACATGGTTTTGTCAGTCATTTCAAGGCAGATGGGTCATTCACTCTATTACTGTTGAGTCATTACTCTACTCTCCTGAAATAGAATTCATTACTGCCACTAAAAATATCAGTATTAACTCTTTTTGTAACACCAAATTCCACAATAAAACTAAAACCCACCACAGCAAATATAAATTAGGGCTGCAGTAAATGCTTAATTAAATAAATTGCAGAAAGTGACTATTTCAATTGCTTGGAAAAGGTAACCATTACTGCAGTGCTGAAAAAATTCATTCTTCTGAAAAGAAATTCTCAGCAGAGCAGACAGGGAAGACCAGTTCTTCAAAGTGGACTGCTTTACTTCAAAGACTTCACTAGTCAAATAGCAACAGCAGAAGTAACTGTAGGACTGGTATTAATCATATCACTGCACAAATGCTCAGCTTCAGGAGGGTTTAACTGATAGCCCAATGCAGTTGTGCTGTAGTTTCAGTGCAGTGACACCCTCAGCCTGCTGGAATTGAACCAATTGGTTCGATTCTGAGTGCTACCAACAAAAATTAGAACCTCCCAAGGCATAGTTGACTTGCAGCTTGTTTTCTGAGTACCACCCATCAACTCACCTGGTCATTCATAACCACCATAGTGCGGGTGAAGAGATCATGGTGAGTGATGATGCCAGTGAACCACTGGGTGGCAGAATCCTGTCTGTACACTCTCACCCTATAACCATTTAAGGAGTACGGACCTTTGGAAGGGGAAGAAATAAAAAAGCCATTGAGGAATTAAAAAAAAAAAAAGAAAAAAAAGGAAAAAAAAGGCATACATGGATTTTTCCTTCTTTTTTTTTTTTTTTTTAAGCTTCACAGCAAATATATAGTGCACATGGCATGGAAAGCTAACCACAGATTCAGGAAGACATTCTGAAATGCAAATGGTCCATATAAGTATGCTTTAAGGTTAATTCTGCTAACATTTTCAACATACAATTTTCTTATCTAACTAAATCTTTCTACTACCATGATGACACATGATGGGAAAATTCCTGCCTACAAAGAGCAACCACAGAAAAGTAATCTGAAAGGCTAGAAAGTGGCAGCAGCAGGTTATACAGAAGCCATCTAACAGGCTAGTCACATGCCCAGCTGCTTTGCTGGCTAAAAGATTTACATCTTGGAGGTTAGGCTCTGCATCTGCCAAGCCTTTCCCGTAAGTGACCACAGAGTTTCTCTCCATTACAACAAGCAGAAAGGCACTGGAATGATCCCGTGACTGCTGTGGCCACACAGAACATGCAAGCATACACACTATGAAGACTCTAGCTCCTGTTTTCAGACATACCAAATCCAAAGAAGCCTCACACATTTTGCAAAGCTCAGTTTAACTCACCTCCAAAAGCCCATGGGGGTGGGGAGCTATTATGATACAGTACCTATTTTACAGTTTGATTCAAGACCCAGAAATCAAGACTTAACAGCTTTATTCATACTGTCTTACTTGATCACTGGAACTCTTAAGTTTCATTGCACTTGGTGTTTATATAGCATTCTGTATAACCAAGCAACACCGCCACCAAGTTCAGTTCCAACTGTGTGAGTTTTTCTGTTTCCACAATCAAACCCCAGGTCCCAGGTCAGGCAAACAGGAAGGGAGGAAAAACCAGTCAGTGACACCTACAAACAGCCTAACATAAGTGATTTAAGACTCCTCAGTTGCTGAACCACACAGGCAAGGCTTCCCCTGTCTTTCCTAAAGATCAGTTTTTCCAAGCCCTGCCCAGTACATTAAGCAAGCTCCAACATCTGCAGCAAACAGGCCAGGGACCTCACAGGTGACAGCTTTCTCCACCAAGAAATATCCAGGATCACACAACTGGGCCTATTATACCCTCTGCATGTGACAGTGTGCTACTGCAAGGACTGTTTTTAATGCCAACATTTGAGAGACCTAGAGAAGTGCAAAAGCTGTAATTATTTAGTAATTTCCAAGTGGTCTCTTGAAATACTTTTTGCATGTGCCTATCTCATTTTTAAAACCAGCTTGGAAGAGAAACACAGGACCACAGCAGCCTTCTTATCTCCATCCACATCATTCATGGCACAGCTGAAACCCTGAGACCTCCTGAACCACCAGCCTTTAATCATGCCTGGAGTATGTTTCCAGCAGCACACACAAGGGCCAGAAGTGTGCCAGCACAGGCACTGCCAACCACAGGTACATATGGGCAGAAAAACAGGAAGAATCTACAAGCTTATGTCTCACATTTCTGGTCTTGGACCAGACAGGGCTCCCATGGGGACACATTTCCTGATGGCTTCTCTCCAACCCTTACTCCATATCCCCGTGCAAAACGCCTCCAGCTCAGCTCCCACACTTCTGATGCCTGACCCATCCACATTCTCCACATCTTGAACTTTTAAGGGCTGTCCCAAAGCTCTGCCTTATTCAGGCAGTCTCAGCAAAATTCTGCCTGTGTCTCTTTGTGCAAATTTGCCATTCCTACTTTCCTATCCAAGCTCCTCCTCTCTTGCATCCTACTGCTAACTGCACAATGATTTTCAGTCTCTTGCATAAGCAGAACCAGCATCTCCCCAGCTTCTTGTCTCATTTCAGCATTACTGTGACTCCAGGCCACTAGCTTTTAAGTCCTTTCCTCTTGTCTTCTCAGCTTACAAGCTCCATCCTTCCTTCTCCAACAGCTTCCAGCTTCTCCCATACTCCCTTACATTGACCCAGTGCCAATTTCTTTCCTCTTACTCCTTGTTCTAATCTGTGTCCGTCCTTCATTCCAGCTGTTACCCTATCTATTCTTAAAAGAGAGTTTATCCACCTTTAAAAACAGTGGGTTGAGTTTTCTTCTTACATGCTGATGGGGTGACAGGAAGAAGAAGAAAGATTAAACCGCAGTCACACAACACAGACCAGCTCAGCTCCAGCCCAGCCCAGCCCAGCCACAAGCAGCCATTACAGGAAAAGCCTGGCTTTGTCTCCAGTCCCTGGCTGAATCATGCCAGCTACTCATTGTTGAAACAGCCTGTGCAGTACTATGAAAAAATATGTTTAGAGCTGAAGCACACTGTGTTTCTAGAGGATTATTATACATGCAGCCTGAGATTGTAATGGTAAAAAATCGAATCAGAAGAAAGAAATCAAATATTTTAATTGTTAAAAATCAAAGACACTTCACTATGTTCCTTGAACCGGTTTTATTTGTCCCAAAAGCTTTCAACTTGGCCAAATTTGGGAGGAGTTTCATTTTTTATTAAACAAGGAACAAACTACTTTCCTGCCAAAGCTACAATCTCTACTGCAAAGCATGCTGCTGTGACTGCCGCCCAAAGGAGAAGTTAAACAGGCCAATTTTTTTCTTTAGTCTCATTCTTGTAAATAATTGGACTGGTTTTGACTAAAATTATCCCTCCTCAAGTTAGTATGTTTCTTTCCAAATATTTGGAACAAGATTTTAATGCTTCTATCCAACCCTACTCTTTCTTCAGATAAACTGTGTTTTAACTGCAAGAGTCAAAGTAGAAAACACCAAGTTATGATATGAAGGTTTCAGCATCACAGAAAACAAGGAAAAGGCTGGATACTAAAAATATTGTAGAGCATGAAGTACAAGAATGTGGTAATAACCTTAACAGATGCACCTAGACAAGGCAGAACCGAAAACGTAGCTTAAACTGCAGGGAACAAGAAAATGGTAATGGAGGAGGTGAAGCAAATTAGAGAAGACAGGAAGAGAAAAGGAAGAGAACATGACTAGAGAACAGCAGCTAGCACTGCCAGAGGGCTGTCCATAAGCCCCTGGAAGGTTCATGCCAAGGTGAAGTCTGCGTGACCAGGAGCAGATGAGGTGCAGGGACAATGTGGCAGCAGTCTCTGCTGGCTGCCCACCACCCATGGGGCTGAGCTGGGGGCACTGCCAAGGTCCCCCAGAGGAGGCATTTGTTTCCTCAGGTCACACATCACATCAGGGGAGCAAGTGCATCTAAAGCCTCTCCTTAGATGAGGACAGCTAGCCTTCAAGGACATTGGCATGAGATTCATCTTATTATCTACATTACTCTTCATTTGTGCAATCCTAAGCACAGAAACCTCTGTTTGAGAATTTGTATCTATGAAGACAAAAATACAGATACTGGAACGATGGGAGGGAGTTGTGTGGGTGATGGGCTGGCAGCCTCACTTAGATGACTATTTCAATTCTGCTGAAGCTTTGCTCCTATTGATGCTGTACCAATGTACACAGGGGCTCTTACAATAGTCTTATTGTTGTTACTCTAATGAAATACAATAAGCAAGCTCAATTTCAGTTTCCTTTTCATATAGCCCTGATTTGATTTTGCATCACCTCTCACTCCAGTTTTGTCTGCAAATGTCATCAGACTATTAACTTGTATTGCATCTGATATCAAAAGTAAAATCTAAAATGACTAACACCAACCTACTATCTATACAATTCCACATGTTCATTTTTTCACCACCCTTTTTCTGTGGCCCATAAGAATCACATCTAGTCAAATGATAAACTCCACAGAAGGAAAGACAGAAGTTTTTCACTCTAAGTTCAGTATTATACTTACCATATTCCTTTTGTCGTCTGATCTTGGTTTAATGAAAGAGATTAGACAGCAAGGAAACCAGAGCCGTCCTTAAAATTTTATCTCATTATTTACAGCTTCCCTCCTAATCTTCATTTATAAAATGACTGCTTAAGCATTTCTGTTCTGCAATTGCTTTCCTGGGGATTTCAGCCCAGACCACAGAGGTTGGTTTCTGCCGCCTAGTAATAGGAACTCCTCTACAGAGCTTCCTGAAACTTAATGAATATACTACAAATACATACAGTATTTCTACTATCAGCAAGATGGCACCAAAATAATTTCTTCAAATTCATACTAGTTTTCTTGTAACTTGTATCTACAGTGTAAATATTACTGTACACAGATTTTTTTCTGCAACCTCTCAGCATTAAAATCAAGTTACAAATTGTAACTGATTTGAAAGGAACTTTTCAGTCAGGGCTGAGAACGTGGGGTGGGGATGTGAAAGTGTTCTTCATCTGTGACAGAACTGTGAAGAACTACAAGCACAGACAGGTATCTGAGAAGTCATCACACGTAACAGTAACACTAACAGAGCACAGAACAGTTTTAAACATGCCAAAATGTGTGTGGATGCCATTCATACACACTTATTTTCACAACAAACTTTTATAAAATATCTACATTCAGACTAATGATATTCAGCTTTTGCTGTAATCACTAAAACATCAAATAAGTTAAGAACAGTCTGAAGCAAACACCAACAGCTTCTTATAGTCTTGTTTTCTTGTATTAACAAATACTTCCAAAAAATACCTTCCAAGTTAAAAAACATACTCTCCATTATATCACAAATGCTATCAGATGCGTCCCACACAAGTAAAGGCCTTAAACTAGCTAACACAGAATATAAATAACACAATTTCCCACATAATTACCTTGCATAAAAATCTCCTGAACCTTTTGTTCCTTTACCCAGGCTTTTACCTCCTCATGTAACTGCGGGTTATCCCTGAGAACTGGGTTTAGACTGTCTACGTCGTCCTAAAGTAGAGATTAAAAAAAGAACCATATGTTATGTTTACTTGTAACATTTTTGTTTATTTTCCTAGATGTATTTTAAAATACAATATTAAGTAGTTAGATGCTAATTTTACTGATTGCCTACAAATCCCTGTACTATTTTTAGAAAAAACTTAAAAGCATACCATAGTGCTAGAAGTTATTTCATGGGAACACAGTATGTCAGATCCCACATGTGGCCAGACTTGTAAGCTATTAATAGGATCACACTTTCATACTGTCTTACTACAAGCTAAAAATGCCCTCTAAAGACTTAGATGCTCACAGGTATGCACAAAGAATTGTTAAAATAATTACTAGTTTTTTTTAATTCTGTTTCCCATATCTGTAAAATGTAATATGGACATGTTGAGCATAAACACAGATATCAAAGCTACAAATGTAACACAAGCAGTATTTTAAGAGAAACAAGCATTCTGAGATAAACAACATTGCTGATTTTCAAATGTTGGCCTTTGCTAATTAGGTAGTTTCAAATAAGACATGTTTTAATTTTTACTACAAACAGTTCTCCTGGAAATATTTTCCAGTATTTGGTAGGATATAATCTGGGAAATTACAATATATTCAGTGGCTCTCTCCTTCTAACAGAAAAAAAATTAAGCACAGAATCTGGTTCATATCCTTGCAAGCATGGCTTAAGAATCACCATTTGTCTCTGGACTCCTAGGACACCCATTGCTCTATTTCAGAGCAAACTTGCTATTTCTGTCTTTGAGGCTGCTGCAGAGAAAAAAAGCCTGGTGGCTCCTCACACAGAAGATGGCCTTGGAAATCCATGAGCAGCAGCAACATTCATTTATACCAAGAGAACTTCAGACAGCTAAAATAATGAGTGCAATTCTCCACATATAAAATGTAGACTGTTTTATCAGTACTGCAGCTGAGATAAAGCAATTTCTTTCCTTGATCTCCAACAAGTTCCTTGATGTTTCACAATTTATTATGAAGAGCTCCAGCCACAGAACACAAAGATACAAGGAACACCCAGTGAATCATGCATTGCTGCCAGGCCCTCCAGTGACACGAGCAATTTCTCTCTATTCATCTGGATGAGATTATTCCTGCTAACCTCACTGATCACAGGCTATCTATTTCCAATTCAAAATTGACTTCCTGACACTTGGAGATTTGCTGTGCTCTACTATGGAGAATGCATCAATGCTTTGGTTATTAGAGAAAATGACTCTCTCTATCCTTATGCTTTTACAAAGGATATGGCCTTGGATCGAAGAAATGGTCAAGATGACCACTTTAATACATGTAAATTGGAACAAAGTAAAAGTGAAGGAAGATCAACAGGACCTCTACCACAAGATTCAAAATACCAACCAGGTAAGTATGCTGCTAGCATTACCAGAGGCACAAGAGGGTCATAACTAAAATTTATTCAGGGATGGCCTCTCCCAAAGCAGTTTTAAAAAGCGTATTAGCTATTCTGTCTATGTTCACAAATCCATTTGTGCAATGATCCTACATACAGAACCACCACCACTGGAAAGAGGGAATTGTTTGCCAGGGGAACACCACAGATCCTGGAACTGGAGCTGTGTGATGATCAATCATCTGTCCTCTTTTTCCAAGCTCTCTCTTTGACAGCAGCTGCAAGACAGTCCTGCACCAAAAATTTCCCCACTCAGATCCACATGCAGTGGGGATCTAAGCAATAGACTGAGGACTGCAATACTGAGTTTGGCTGACTTACAAATGCAGTTAAACGTGCAGATCTTGTACATTTTGAGTAATGTCTTCAGTCACATCTAAGAAAATTTGTATATTCATTTTGAGATTATATACATTGATTAAGTACCATGAAATCAAACCTGTTACTCTTAATATTATACTATTCTCATGAGTTCTTTACACAAAGTTTTTGAGTCTCTATGTCCTCTTGAGCCACTTTTGATTTGTTTCCTGAAGGCAACACACACTTGTGCCTTTTTTTTTTGATTTCACATCCTTCCTAAGCATCTTGGCCTTCTTTGAACTTGACACTGAAGATACTGTCCATCCTACATATAGTACATATGAACCCCTATCTCCTATTCAGATGCATGACATCAGCATCCTTGGCTGAGAGTGCTTCCTGTGAACACTTAGAAAATGAGACTGCAAAGTCCATTGCGTATTTATCTCCTCACCCTTGGAGAAAGACAAGCACAAGTTAGGTCAAAGACCCATTACACAAACTGCATGCAGGTGTGACTGGGATTATGTGGATGACATCAACGAGAACCCAGAGGCTCTAAATATACACACAATACACATTTAACATATCAATCACCAGGTAAGGGGGAAGATACTAACAGAGCAAGTTTCTGTAATCTCAAAAATTCTGCTCTTTTGTACACATATCTATGAAAAAAATGTGTGTGCCATGACTTACCTTTTTCCATCTGTAGTCTTAAATCTTAATATCTAAAACCCAGGATATTAACTGCATAATGTGTTGAACTATAAAGCAGTGGTCTTAACCACACTGTTTCAGCACACATCAGAAACTCTGGCAAAAGCAGGGAGAAGACAACAGGCAAGGCTGATGACCTACAGTCTCTTCCCTAGTTTAGCACTGAAGACAAGCAGATGACTCTGCAGTTCCCAGTTCCTTTCCTTACCCTGTGTTTATATTGCTCAAGGAACAATTACTGTCTACAGACTTGAACCTTGGCCATTGTAACCCTCAGTTTTCCTCTTCTTCTTGGTTGATGCAGCATGATTGACAGACTAACCTCCAGAAGATTGAAATGCCCGGCAGGATTTTCCTCCAGACTTTTCCTCATTTGAAAGTAGTTTTACAAACAAAAGTTATGGTACCCTCTCCTAGACTAGTTTTTCCACAAGTCCTGGAATATCTCCTCCAGAATGGTATCAATACTGGCTTGAAATCCTTATGCAAATCAGGATGCAGATCAAATAAAGGGGACTGTTATATTCTTCTTCAATTCTACTGGAGGAAGATCTTTGTGTACTTCAAGTGGCAGTGCCTCTTTCTCCACAAATGATTATATGCAACTCTGGAAAGAAGACAAAGGACCTATGGGCTAGAAAAACATGGTTGAGATAATCCCTCCTGCCCTTCTGAGAAACAGTCACATGAGGCAATGTGACTATGAGAAGCTTGCCAATCTATGACAGGTTTTTTACATCTTTGCTGATATTCTTCCTTCTTTCTAGATCAAAAGAGGAATTCACTTCTGGTGGACTGGACTTGATGCTTAATTATCCAAAGAACTGTGTCAGCTGCATGTCTCTCTAGGTGATCATTCTCACCTGCTGGGGATCTGTTCCACTCCAAGGAAGTCCTGAGAAGACTAGAGAATGGCATTTTCTCGAAGTATCAAAAAGATGCTATGCTTTTCTGAGTATATCTGTTCTTTATCCTTGTGCAAAATGATACAAGCAGGTTGAAACCATAGACCACACCATCAGGTTAAGATATCACACTGGTCTAACCAGGAAGGAGAAATTTTTGTTCAGAGAAGCATTTTCAGAGAGCTTACTCAGACATAATAAAATAATGAAAAATAATTTATCATTCAGAGTCACAGCTGAACAAGTGATCACTTGCCACGTGTCAAAATTCCTTTGAGATCAAACAGGAACTTCAAGACAGCACCCACAGAAAAACAAGTCAAAATCCCAATGAGAATTCTCCTACTCACTCTCCATCCAGAAAATAATATTGCCCAAGACAGCGAGAGTGATCCCCAGATGTGCTGAACCTGCCCATCGCCCAAAGACCATACAAAGTCCCCTGAAAGGCTCAAATGACCAAAAGTTCCTTTTGCATTTTGGGCAGCCAGGTATGACTGTGCTAAGAAGGCCTACGTATTTCCACAGCTACCTCCTCCACAAGAGCTGAACTTCTGAAACAACACATTTCCTCAGCACTTAAATTACTCTTCCAAGTTATTGTTCAGAAACTTGAGGGGCAGAAATGAGTTCATCGAGAGATGAAACCCTGGAGCAAAGAGGAACAAAAAAGTGGATTCCAGTAGCTGCTCCTACCCCCAGTCACACAGCCTGCATGCTGCTTATGGGGCAGTACACACACTCTGCTCAGCTGTCAGCTCTCCACTGTCAGTGAAGAAGAGAAGGAGAACTGACAATATGCACTGCAGGCAAGCCAATCCTGAAAAACCAGTGGCTTTTGGCATTAAAAAGGCTTAAATCAGAGCCCTGAAGACTACACCTCAACACGTATCACACATTAGGAACCTGCAAACCTTCACTTGGGAAAGCTGCTTCCTTGGTCATGGTCTCTGCATTTAGCTTCATGCATCAAGGACATGTTTCTAATATCAGCAGAACTCATTTCAGCTAGTGTTTTCCAGAGAAAGACTAAGCAGATTTTGCAGTCCTCGCAAAGGTCAACGCCACATTAGTCCTCACCATCTGTGGCTTAATTAACTATAGCTTCCTCTGGCTGCTTAGAGGTTTTCTGATAATTTAGGACACGAATTAGATGGAAACTAGTACGTAACCAACTTGACAGTCCTGTTTACAATGTTTACAAAGTGTGCACTGCACACTGAAATAAGCATTTTGTCAGGACTTTAATGGTAAAGGGACCACATTTAAATTCAAAGAGTGCAAAAGAAAACCTCAAAGTGTCCTGAACCTTCAGTTTTGTTCTTGTTTCGTAAGTGAATATTAGCTTCTATAAAATAAGCCCCCCAAACCCTTTTTTTCCTTTTGCAGTAAGTCATTTGTACAACTGCACTGAACTTCAGCTGCATAGAAATTAGGTATGAGAACTGCAGTGTGAAAACAAGCCAACACTTCCCTACTGATTGCCACAAGTCTTTAGAGAGCAAAACAGTGGCAGCAAAAAGCACTTTTTAAAATCTAAACTGCTGAGAATTTATACTAGTCCTCTAATTCCAATGTTTATTTTCTCCCATGAAAAAGATTAAATATTGTACCTGCACCCAGCCTCAAACACATTCATGCCAAGTTTTACCCCTCATTTGAAAGCAGGCCTGTACAACTCTTCTTATTTTCATTCCTTGATAACCAGCAAAATCCTTTTCTTTTTCTTTCATCTTTCACTGATTATGTCACCTGACATATGTGATTATATCACTGATCTGTAATCTCTTTCACTGACTGTAATTTTTAACAAACCTTCGATCTTAAAATTGTCCTGCTTGACATCGGAGTGAGAAAAACACAAAATGCAGACAGGCAGAACACCAAATACCATAACAAGAACATCACCTATGAACTGGTAGTATCCCTCTGCCCTGCTACCAAACTTTTCTTCCAGTGGCAAAAGATAAGAATCTAACTAAAACACAGAAAAACTGGCAGCAGCTGACACCCCTGAGGGTATTACCAGGCAGGCACTGCGGCTGACACACAGACCACACCAGAACTCAGGAGGAAATTACCAATTCTAGACGAGTCTAAAGACACATCTCCTGCAGCTTCTTCCTAGACACATAGCACGCATAAACCACTGGTAAACAGTATATTCCTGATTTCTCTGTGACAAGTGAAAGGCTACCCCAGCTGCCATGGCACTGCAGCTGGTGGGCAGGAGGTCAGACAGGCACCGCAGGGCTGCCCTGCACAGCCAGACCAGCAGCGCTTTCCACAAGGCACTGACCAGGCCAAGCTCCCTCTCGCCCCACGCTTCTCATCAAGGGCAACACCGCCCACAAACACCGAGGCTGGAAACCTAGAAAGGCTAGAAAGTTTTTTGGGGAGATTTTAACTTCCCAGTTTACCTTAAACGGCTTTGTCTGAGCCGAGAGAAGAGGCTTAGGCTTACCAGGCGACGCTAGCGCTTTCTATGTAAACCCAACCCACACTTGACCTATTTTCTGCTGTTCTGAGCGCACAGTCACAATTTACCTCATTCAAACCCGGCAGCTGCTGGGCTACATCTGAACCAGTTAAGTCAAGCTTGAAGGCACAACCCTGACCCCTAAAGCAGAAGCAAAGTCGAGGCGAGGTCAGCGCTGCTCACACGTGCGCGGAGGCACGGCCGCATGGGGAGGGCAGGGACGGGCAGTGACGCTCGCGGGGCCAGCACAGACAACTGGGATCACTAATCCCCACCCAGCAAGGGGCTCTGAACGCACTGCTCCAAGGACAAATGTTTATAGATAGCTCAGACCACAAACATTTAAGATTAGGGGTTATTTTCAGTCCGTAACAGCAACGACTGTATTTCTGTAAGTAGGAAGTTAAAATGACAAGGGGAAAAAAAGATGAGGAATACAAATTTAGTGATTTTCCAACTGTCAGTAAAGTTAACATTTCTCAGAAAAAGCTTTAAATGATTTTTCTGCTGCTCCCCACTCTTCCCTATGCATAATACTTCTCCCCACACACTCCTACTCCCTTCCTCATTTTACCTCAGGAGCTGAAACTGATTTTAAAATTTTAATTATCAGGTTTGAGAATCAGGGGATCAGGTCTACATACACTTCTCCAAATCCTGAATTCAGGCTTGAGGATGCATCATTACACGGATTTGTTCAGTTCTGGAAGCATAACTGACAGACTAACATTAGGAACATAAATACACGGGGGGGGGGGGGGNAGTCTAATGTTCTCCATGATTTTAACTGAACACGAAAATCAACAGAGGTCTTTGCCTTCCTGTAACTATCAATACCTTAGGTGAAATGGGCATGGTGTAAAACTTACATTTTACAAGTCAGTTTATTATTCTTCTATCTGTACATGACAATCTGGTATGGGAAGGCAGAGGGGAAATCCGAAGACCATTAACACAGACAGGATGAACATCCAGCAGGAAAGTAAGCAACAACCAATGGATAAGCAAAACCAAACCTGGGCTAGACAAGTATTATCAATAATCAGCCTAAAAATTGCTTTAGTGACATCTACAATAGTCGTGCACTTGAAAATAGTAATTTAAAAAACAGATGATCCTTATGCTCACCAATTATTTTACTCTCTCTCTCTCTCTAAGCAGCTAGGACAATCGGGGTCAGAAAAGCAAACACTTCCCCAAAGTCAGGCATCTTTTAGCATCTAAGACTTCCCCAAAAAGTGGTTCCTATCCACAAAACAAAGGGGCTTTCAGCTTCCACCTAGAACACTGTGCTGACCATTTGTACTATTCACATTCTCCACATAAACACAAACAAAGGTCAAAAGAACTACATAACTCCATGTCCACCTTCTCTCTCATTTTGCTGACACAGCCACACATTTGCTTTTCTTTCATTTTCCACTGAATCACATTTCCTTCCGCTTCCTCACGGCAGCCTCCACATATTTATCACCACCATCTCAGCAATATGCAACTTGTACAGATTTGGCTTTTTTTTCTTTTTCTAATTGTAAGAGAAACAGGGAGGGAGTACTGGTCCTAAGCCACGCAGTCATGTGGTGATACTGGAACAAGCCTTTTGAGTCACTAAGGAACTCAGTGCCACGATGGGAAAAGAAACCTCAAAGTGCAGACATTTCCCTGAAGCAAGCAATTAGCAGAATGAAGTTGATGCTAACAAGGAGACCTGCTAAGTAAGTAGATTGAAGAAATCTCTTTTGTACATTGATATTAAAATTTAAAGTGAGAACCAGACACCCTGTGAATTGTGAACAGCTTTCAGAGGGTATTCACCAAGACCCAAATCACATCAGCTGAAGGACAAGCTGTTTGGATGAAGGCATCTTTAAGCAAAAAAGTACATTCTGTGGATCACTAATTGTCTGGACTAGTGGGCTGCTGGAAAGGCAGTCAAATGCAACCAGAAATCAAGCCAAGACACGAGGCTTGCTCAGACACTGACCACTCTCCAACAGACACATCTTCCTGGCATGAAGGACAGCAGAGCTTACCTGTGGCAGCTGGCAGGGCAGGTGGAAAGGTGGAAGGCTGTGCACCACAAATGACTGACTGGACAGGACATCTCTCAGCAGTCACCTCCATGGAATCTTTTAGCAGTTGCATCACTCAGCAATACCATTCTGCTTGAGAGACTACTGCTAACTGAGAGCTTCCTGAAGTGAAGAGCAAAGGCCTCTCAATTCAGTTCTGCAGAAGAAAACTGCAGAGAACTGTCCAATGCGTGCCAGTGTGATGACAGATCCTAGAATCAACATCACCTCCTAGAGATATCCATCAGTGTATCACTCTTGTGAATGACTCCCTGCTCTGGAATTTGAACTACCACCAGCTTAGATTACCAACAGTAATCACACAGCTACATAGTCTCTTCTGCATATATCTTCAATCCTATTTACCAAATAGGAACTCTGGAAACCTGCAACTTTCCAGCCCCTTTTCTCTATAACTCATGAGGATTATGGGCAGAAAACAAATCCCTACCAACAGTAAATATATTTTAACTTTTTTCATCCAAATGTTCTTGAAACCCAGCATGTTTTAGTCCACTGAACTACATCAATGTTTTACTTTCCAATGGCTTTAAGGGATTTATTTGCTAATATGTTTCTTAGAATACAAATACATACATGTTGACCCACATGCTAGTGTATTATGAAAGTAGATCAAAATAAAACTAGTTTTTCTCACATTTTAAAAGTACCACTGTATTTGCAGAGAACTTTTCAAAGTTAATTTCTAATAGGATTTACGGCAACACTGCCTTTTTTTCCTGTAAAGAGCTCCATTATAACCTGCTGGAGCCATTTTAGGAATTTTCCCTATAAATACCAGATCTGGTCAGCTGGGACATATATCACAGATGGATTAACACTATAGCTCTCTGCAAGTCTGGAGAAAGCAGTGGCTATGCCCTTTATAGAAGTGATGAACAACAGTCTTGCAAAGAGGAAAGATTAAATTGCTAAAAAAAAACCAGAAAACAGGGATGTTTCAGTTATTGCTGCAATAAATTCCCTGGGGTAAACTTAGGAAAGTAATTCAGAATTTAAAACTGATACAATGATCTTCTATTTCACAATATTTTTTCATAGATAAATCTCCTAGCATGCAGAAGCAAAAAATTCCTATTGAAGACATAATTCAAAACTGAACTACATCACTTGGGGAAGGAAAAAAAAAAAAAAAAAAAGAGAAAAAAAAAACTCAAGCCTGTCAAGCACCATAATTTAGCCACCAAGTCTTACGCATTCTGAAACCTGCTTTAACCTGATTTTATCTGCTGTATACCAAAATGGTGGGACGTGGTGATAAGAAGACAACAAAAAAGAAGAAAACATTCAAATGGGGTAAAACCCCTGCCTCCATGCTTAAGATATAATTTCTCAACTGCATACTTAAAATTCACAACTAAAATCACAAAAAATGTAATCATTAGTGAGATGCACAGAAATTACTATGATTCAAACTCACTTGCTCAGCAAATACACTAAAATACTACCCTCAATAATACCAATAGAAACACTCAAGTAGAGGAGGTTACAGGAGAAGAATGGGAATAGTTAATTTTAATTCCACTCAAAAGACAGGAAATGTTTGCTAGATTCAAGGGGGGGGTGTCGGTATTTACAAACAACGTAGTAAAAAGACTTTATAACTGTAATTACTAGTGTATTGTTAAAAAAAATAACGTTCTGTACGTGGAGCCCTCCACAAGCCCTTAGTAAAGTTATTCCAACAACTAAGAAAATAGCAAGATTCACACTTGGTTTTAATTTTAAAAATTCAAGTTGGTATAAAATTACTTGAGTTTCTCCCCAGATGTCTGGCCTGGAAAAAGAATTAGATACACAGACCTGGAACTGCTATAGCTCTCAACATCTACTAACTATAGCTTGCTGAAGGCTGTGGAGCAGTTCCCATGAAGCAGTAACCCCACACTCCGAATTATTACTTCTATTAGTGTCATTTCAAAAATACATTCTGTAAGAAAAAGGTCTAGAGTGGCAGCCAGAACAAAGGGACATTGTATCCAAGGGAGGAACGAAAGCAAACAAACCCATGAGCACTCCACCAAATGAGCCAGTGTGTTTATCATGTCAAGATAAGGCTTCATTTGGGTGAGAACACATTTTCATGAAACTCAAGTTTCCCCCTACCTGAAATGCAGGAATGCCTACTCTCTTCCTGCTTTGGGTACAAACTCCCATGCAACACCGCAGAGTTTACCTGCATTCACACTTCTGGGATCCCTAAAGCACCAAGGATTCCCTATCCCAACAAAGAGCAACTTGGGAAACCAACTTGGGAACACAGGGGCAAAGCAGCAACTGGTTATAATGTGAAACAGACTTCTCTAGGAGCTTGACTTTAGTCTGGATTACAGAAGCAGGGTTGGTCAAGACCACCACGTAAGAAAAAAACACTTATAACTTTCATTTTTAATAGATGAAATGGAAATTTTAAGGACACAGAGCCAATAATAAGGCTTCCTTCACTTACTACTGATATTTTCCACAGATTTTTACTGGTGAAAAAGTAATCATTTGTGATCAAACACAGGAAATTTTTGCCTAGAAACACTGGATGGATTTTTAAACTCAGTAATCCCAAGCATGGCTTTTCAGAAGTACTAAAATATTTCAGCAAAAGGATTTGATATTCACCTCCAAAGAAGCAGCAGGTTTTGTTCCATCTCTTCCGTTCTGAAATCCAAACTTTTAATTATTTACTTAAATACTACCTCCTAGAGTAGGATTAATGAAATCAATTATTTGAACTGGTTTTTCAGAAATTGTAGGAAGAATATGACAGAGGAAGGAAAACTGCCTTCCTATGGATCTGAGTGTCATCTGCATTGTAGCAACCTCAGTTTATCCCAAGGACCTCGCAACTCTTCCCCTGTTCCTCCTTGTGTACCTTCCCCCAGCTCCACCTGCGCTCCCTCCCATCCGGAGGAGTTTGTGGCAGCTCCGTCACCTTCCTGCTGACTGAGGGCCTTCCTCCACACTGCTCACTTCCCTAAGGCTTGGCAGATCTGAACAACTCCGCTCCTGCGTCAAACCTTGCTGAGACAAAAAAGTGACTCAAGTTCTTACTTCTGAACAGATAAAACAGGTAAAACAGAAAGGTGACATTTTATTCCACCTCTTCTGAGAAAACAGAGGAAGTTCTCAAACAAGAAGGTCTTTTTCAAAGAGAAGCACGAATACAGGCTTAGGGCAGATGATGTACTTATCCCTCTGACTTAACAAATGGAGGGTGCCAATCCCTCCTCCCTCATTGCTCTCCTTTTTCGAGCACTCCATGAAACTCTTCTGTCCTGCAGTGTTCCTGGGAGTGAGGACTGCTATGACTCATCTGACCCACTTCTAGCCGGACGCAGCTTTTTGCTTCCCCACATGTTGGAGCCGTACACTTCAACTTGGATGTGTTGGTAACAAGCTGTTTAGACCATCGCTCTTTACAAGGCTGCCAGGGAAGCCAGCTGGACTCCTTATGGGTGGTCCAGAGCCATGGGAAAGAATCGAGACAGTTCTTCAGCACAACACTGAGAGGAGTTAAAGATGCACAAAGCTGTGTGTGCCTGGGTTGCCCATGCAGGAATCGAAAGCAGGGAGGGAGCACACAGGTTCTGTGGCCGGCACCCAGAGTTCCTGAGCTGCTTCTGGCAACCTCAAAGGGTGGGACCAACCCCAAAAGCTCCTGCCTGCCTCGTTCAGTGCAGTTACAAGTTTATGGGAAAAGCAATTTTCAGCTGCAGTAGTTATTTTTAAGCCTGAAGCTTAAAGTAAGAGAAGTCTGAAAGAAAGACGAATGCACATATAATTATGGGGTGCTTAAAATACAGACAGAAAAATACTATTTTATCCCTGTTTCAAGATGTTTAAAGAATTTTTTTATGTGCACATGTCATTACTACACAAGCCCAGCTTACTAGCTCTTACAAGCAAGCAAGTCATGGAACCCAAAGGCACCCAGGTCTGAAATATCCCATGGCTGCCCATAATGAACAGAACAGCAGAGCAGTGGTATTGCCTATGGCCCTTCACTCAAGTCTTTCTTAATGGCACATATGACTTGAATTTGTAATAGATCAAGATAAGTGTATATTAGATCCTGTATCTGATGTACCTACTTCATGATTTGTGAGAAAGTTTATTATTTCAACAGCCTTGAAGGCATGTTAGACATTTGACCTGCCAGCATTCAGACGTGCCACACACATTTAGAAAAAGAGCAAAGTACAGGTGCCTATCACTGTTCATGCAACACCTCCCACAGGGGATTTCTCACTGCCCTATCTCTACATCTGCAACCTTCAGCACAGAGGTAGACAGGCAGACTGTACCATTTTGAAACACTAAAGCAACCAGGCTTGTCTTNGGAGAGTGTAAGGCCTGAAAAGAGATTTCACAATAAATACCCATTCTTAGCAAGACTTTTTTTTTTTAAACCAAATAAGCAAGAGGACTTTGTATGTCCACCCTTCCACTTTCCTCCTGAGTGGTAAAATAGCTTTTCCAGAAGTTTAATGATTGTGAAGAACTTTATTTGCATTCTGTCCTGCCTCCACTGTGCACATTTGCTCCAGTGCTGTATGCTCAGAAATCCTTTGGAAATACATTATCACACACAGTATGTACATATTTGGAAGTATATAATCAATCATGCACTCTTGCTCTGCCCAACCCAGACACACAGCTGAAATGCACTCACTGCTTCAGGCAAAGCAGAGTCTTTCCAGACCTTTCCACAAGCCTATTTTACTATGAAAAAACACAATATAAACCACTTTTTGTTATTCTTCATTTGCTTGTCCCAAGTCTAATGCAGTTGACTCCAGCTGCTTCAGCCAGCAACAGCAGAATCACACACTTGAGCCCCACAGTGTCCGTGATGGGCACTGCCAAACACCACCCAGACAAAAACACCACTCTGATGAGGTCACGCATACCATATGCTGGGCTTTAATGCTTCACATCCCCATCTATAGTCCTTCAAGTCAACGACAGTGCTTAAGCAAATTAAGGCATGATTAGCTTTGCTGCTGCCTAACTTAATATGTGTATCACAAAACAGACACACATAGATGTCACACAACAGTACAAATAACTTATTACAGAAAACCACTGCAGTTCAAAGTATTTGATTTAGGTCACACTCATATGTGTAGACTTAACTGTAGTTTTTTTTAAAACAGCTTTTTGGAAGAAGTGTTCATTTCCAGACTATACCATGAGCCATTATAGAACTCACTACACTTGTGAATTTTTAAACTCGGAACATACATGATATATTATGATTCCAAAGTGGAATTCACATTAAGGACCTAACCTACATGTCCATTTCAAGACTACACTTCCTACAGACACTAATTTGACATAAAAATGCATGTTGTAAACTTGGTGTCTATTATTTCCTACAAAGGACAGAATTTTCATTCCATTGCTAAGCGAAGTACCACAGCAAACGTTCACATCTGCTTTATCCTCAAGATCCCCTCCTCACCACCATAAAAACAACTACATGACTAAATGGTCTGACCATCCCAGATTAATGAATGACTCACTCAGTCACACACAAGTTTCACATCGAGAATAATACAGTTTACATCCTCCATGAAGCAACAGAGATAAAAGCCACCGGAAACAAGTTGTAGGTTGGTGTTTAAGGCACCACACATACAGAATCCAAGCAATTTCTAATGAGAAGGGCAGGATTCTAAGCAGTACACACAAGGCAAGAGAAGAATCACATGCAAATTCAGCAGTAAAGAACAAATTCACTGGCAAGTGTTATAGCTGGTATAGCAAACCTTGTGAAGACATGGAAGTGGGCTCATATAATGCAGCTGCATACCCTACTTTTAATAATGATATTCATCTAGCCCTTAGCAAGGTCATTCAATCTCTTAACAATTGAAACATGTTTATTTATGCAAAGAGCAGACATGGCATGGGAATGCATGGGTCACGATTCCCCAGAAGTCCTGCCAAAGTCTCTTTAATCTTGTTCTGGAAGAACCACTTCTGGTAACGACAGTAATTTAGTTCTTTGCCTACTCAAACTTTGTTTTTCCTGCCAAGTCTGAAAGGATGCCAAGTGTGGTGTTTTCTTTGCTTTGAGCAGTTGTCACCTTCACACTGGACAGCAGCACCTTATTCATGAAGCCTTTTGGCCCAATAGTTATGTGAAACACCACTGTTTCTTGATCAGAACTGATGTGAGCAGAATTTGTACCAAATAGCCGTCTGCTGCCCATTACCAGTTCTATGAGTCTATGTAACGATGGGAAAAATTAGTCAGTAGTTAAGAATTGTATCTGAAGTGAAATGGAGTCTTCCCACACAAATTCAAACTTTGTTTGCTTTGGCAGGAAGATACTGGAATTTTAGGCACTAACAGCAAAATGCAATAAAAAAGTGTTTAGGTCAACATGGTCTCTAAGGACTTCATATTGAAAATGCGCAGCCATGAGAGCCTAAACAAAAATCTAAACGCGTTTCAGAAGACTCAAAGTTAACTCATCCCTGCAAAGAATAATTCCTCAGGTCTGTCTGCTCACAAGCAGATCAATGCTATTCCAGACTAAACAAGGGAGCAAAACTGCCATTTTTTTGCAAAGTAGATAGTAACAGGAAGTTTATCAAAGATTTATCTAGGACCTGGTACTATGGCAAAGAAAAGGGAGGCCAAAGAAAAGGGAGGCCTTTTAGAAAAAACATACAAGTACAAACCACCTTACATTAAGTGACTAATGGCTAGGAATGTGATTTCTAGCATTAACAAAAAACAGCACACAAAAGGAATAGAAACAACCCTCCCACTTCAGTTATCTTTGAGCAGAAAATAAGTCTCAGTAATAAAGCTAATATTTCTGTCTAACATACTGTTACTACATATAGTTTTTGCTCTCTTGAAGACATTATCATTCAGTAAAGCTCTTATCTGTACAATTAACTTGTACAACTTGGCACCGAGATATTGCTAGCCCTGCAAAGAGACATTCCTATGAAAAACATTTCTCAAGCTTTTTATAACCATTCAAATAAAGAAATCTTTGCACTATTCATCAGTGAGCACAATGCTGTTTTATGCTACTATACTCAATATCCAAACAATATCCAGTTAAAATGCAAATGCTGGGTGCCTTGGTATTTAGAGGAATCTCTGTCAGCAAACTCCTTGTAATGTTAAAATAAACAATTTAAGTATCTTGTCATCAAACTACTCATGATGGATACAAATCAACAGCCTCCATCTCAGGTTTCAATAGGTAACTACTTGCTCCATAAGAGGAGTAAACAGCCTGATTTAATACAGAATTGCCCTCTATGTGTCAAGAACAGAGGACAACCATTAGAGAGAGAAAGCTCATCTCTGTAACTATTTTTGACAAGCTACCTCTTTGTAGCAGTTTTTGGTGAATATCTCTTTGAGAAGTGAAGTTGTCAACACTGCTAATTTCAGTATTACCGATCAAGATAGCAAGACATATTTTGTCTGTTAATATGACATATTTTAAAAAATGACACCTTTAACCTGAATGCACCTTCCCAAATTAAGGTGCTTCCGAGTCTAATGCTCTATCAGTTAATATTCTTTGAAGGGCCCAAAATGCATAGAACATTGCTATGTCACTGCCTGGCAACAGCATCGTCTAACAAAAGGCAGTCCTCCTATGCTCAGTTTGCTTTGTTCAGATCAGAAATGATCCACTGCCAAAAGGAGATTGATTACTGTTACTGGAATAAGCATTATCAGACACATGATCGTGACAGATTTCAGGCTAAGGACAGACAGTAGCACCAGTATTTGCTTTGTAAAATGAGTCTGGAAGATTGCAGCTGGACTCTGAGGGTGAATTTACACTTCATGGCTCAGCTGATTTAAGAGGTCGCTGCTGCCAAAGGAGGATATCCCACTCTGTGTTGCGTCATCCTGACCCCCTCTGTGGAGGAAGCCACAGCATTGGATGCACCCTGGGCTAATCCAGCTCAGCCCATCGACATCAGAGGCTTTTCCCCCGCGTCGTGTCCCCCCCCCGCGTTCGGAAATCAGGGCTGTGCTGGTTTAGAGGGCTGAAGGCGCTAGCGTAGGGTCTGAGAGTGGCAACTGCTGTCTGCGGCAAAGCCAAACTGTTCTAGCAGCTCGAGTCATAACATGTAACCTCACCCTGATGAGAAATGTTCAACTCGTTTGGCCTCCCTACCACAGACACAAAAAAGCACCAGCCCTTCCATGAACTGAACCACCCTCTCCTTTCCCTAGGATTTTCTCTCAGACACTCTCTTTTTCTAGCTCTGTATTTGGCACTGGGGGAAAAAAAAACATCTTGGTGAAGCAGGAGGGAAGAAGGGGTGTCAGGACAAAATTACATAGCATTTATTCAGGGCCATCTGTTATTCCAAGCCTCTAAGTACTATTTCTGTATCACCACAGTGTATCATCTAAGCCATAAGGAAGAATTTATGGCTATTGTAATTGCAATCAGTTCAGCACAAGTTGAAGTACCAAGTATTTTTCTATTTGTCATACAAGAGATTTTTAGACCTTCTTCTGAAGCAGCAAGGGAAGGAATCACTAATTCTCTTGTTCTTTAAATACACATACATTAATATATTAATGTGTTTCTAATTAATTGAGAGGCACTAAAATCAAGGATACTGGAAATTTTAGCAGGCTTAAAAACAACAGTAAGAAGAGTGTTTCTTTTTTAAGAAATTAACATCTTCTGCTAATCATTTTCCAAGAGAACCAAAAATCAGTAAGTGGAATATCACTGTAATCATGCAAAGACCTGGAAATGAAAGCTTCAGAAGGAGGGATACTATCTTCTATCTGCTCTACAATTAATGGTACTGGTTAACCTTTAAAGGGGTCACGTGTTTTAACTGAAGGTGCTACAGTAATATTTGTGGCACAGTATACCTTGACATGATCAGATTAACTGGAATAATATAGTACCCAATATAATCTTTCACAAAACAAGGAACAATCTCTGCCAATAACCAATAAGAAATTGTTCCTTTAACACAGAACTTGAACATAAAATGCACTTAAACAATAGTAAAATCATAGCTTTTAAGTAAGTTTAATGGCTAGTTCTTATACACTATTCAAATTTCTTACCTGATAGGGCTGAAAGGCACTATCTTCAGTTATGAAATCCAGCTGTTTGTCCACAAGGAATTCTACTGCAGTAATTGAATTGTATACACTTTTTCCAACCAAGGGCTTGAATGTCTGTCAAGGAAAAAAGAAAAAATTAGGCAACTGAAAAAACCCCTCAGCACAGCAAACCCCCGAAACTGTGTAAATACTGATTTATTCTTCCATCAAAACAAGCTAAAACAGAGTAACTAATTATACTAGAAAGGAGGATTTTCTGTTCTGTCGGTTTTTTTCCTTTGTGCCGTTGGTGGAAAACCAGCTAGAAAAGAGAACTACACCAGACATTCTTCCTTTCCTTCGCTATGCTTGAGCAAGATTGTTTACCACAGAAGCTCCAAGTACAGGAGCACCATTCCATCCTAAACACACAGCTCAGCCCGCAGATCCTCTCTCCCTGCCTGCAGGACCAGCTAGCACAGCAGTGATTATACTAAGGACAGCTCAAGTGGAAGCAGACTGCAGAGAAATCCCTCCCCCCCGCTTCCTGTGCTCAAATCGTTCACCTTGCCTCAAGTCAACCATCTCATTTCCCTGCCCATCTCTGAACTGTTCTGACTCTGCTCCCGCCGCCCCCGCAGCCGCTCCTCCCTGCAGCAACCGGCTGCTCCAGCACAACGCCTGCCGAGCCCACGGTCGGGCTCGGCATTTCGCAGCAGGGCCCGGAGGCTTCCTGATTCACCCCGTGAGCTGGGAAAGCAAAGAAGTGCTGACGACCCTCGCTGCTGGAGGAAGCAAGGAATCTCCCGGCTCCGCTGCGAAAGCCACGCACAGAGAAAGGGGAGCCCCTGGTCTCATCCAGGCACGGCAGGATGCAGCAGGCGAGCAGGGAGGGCGCCGTGCCCTTGGAGCATCTCCCCTGAGAGGGGACAAGCAGGCGGTCCCCCCCCTTCCCCGCTGCCTGCGTTTCCCGGAACAGAAGCACAAGGAGAGCCTAAGTGAGCGGGGATGCACCTACTGAGGATGAGTCAGGTGAAAAGGAAATCCCAGCGGATGGAGGGGAGAGAAATGCTGCTCTGAGGACAGACGGGAACAGCAAGAGGAAGACATCTGAACAAAAGAAATGACTGGCAGAAAGAACATGCAGGACACAAGAGGAAAAAATATGGAGGGACAGAAAAAATAAGAGGAAAGTTATTTTACAGGACAAAAAAACATGTAATGAGGGAAAACAGGAAAAAGAAAAAAGCCCTTTGAGACCGATTCTAAATTTAAAATGCAGGAGAAAAAGACAAAGAGGAGAAACAAGGGCAGGTCAAACCACATGGAGCACTGTGCAAATGCTACACCAACATTTGTAAAACGCTGCTATCACATCTCACATGCAACATCCTGCAGCAAAGACCCCAAGTACTTACAAGGGAAGGCAGGATCACCACGACCTATTTACAGATGGGGAAACTGAGGCACGAAGCAATCCCACAACCACTAAGCAGGGCAGCAAAGGCAGTGACCTGCCCTCAGCCAGTCTGCAGGCAGCTCATAAGAGAGCACTCAAGGTTTTATCAGGCTTCATTACCTACTTTCAAAGGTGTTGCCTCGCGATTAGGCTAAATATAACCCAAGTGTCTCTGGAGCTTCAGCTCTGGCACTTACTAAACAAATGAGAAAATACTTCATGGGAGATACATTATACTTTCTAATAAATCTATCAAACTCCACAAATGCTCCGACTGAATGCACAGCATTCTTGTTTCCATTTTATTTAAGGTTTCACTTCAGCTGCTACTCTTTCTCTGACAAGGAAGGAAAAAAAGCCAAACCTCTCCACCAGTCAGCCATCTCTACAAGGGAACTAGATGAAAGGGCTGGAGAAGCAAGACTATATGATAATATTCCAACTACAGAGTCCAAATGGTAAATAATTATTTAACCTCTAATAGCTAAGAAAAGGCCTTCGGCTCTTGCATCACTTTCCTATAATGGATCTTGTATTGCTAATGGTTGACAGGGTGGAGCTCACATCATGAAATTGCGAAGTGTTGAGTGGATAAACTCACAAGCAGACAAACTTTTCTTTGAAAAAGCCAAGGCTGTAGTCCTTCAGCTCTTAAACTGCCCCCATGCCTTCCCTCACACTGTTCTACTTTTCCCACACTGCCTTCTTTCTAACTTTCTGAGCTATTATTCAGGTCAAGAAATGAGTTTCCAACTACAAACAACAGGACATACCACATCATCAGCTGAAACGAAACTGTGTGGAATGTGGCTTGCAGCTATCATTCAGGATTCAGACCACACTACAGATTAAGGTACATGCGAGCCACTGGTTTATCTTCCTACTGGTATTAAAAGAACTAGCTCCAAATATAGATCTGTGAGTGTGATTATTCTGAGAAGAGAAAAGTAATGCCTTCTCCCTTACTTTCATAGATCTATGACTCTAGACAGGTCAACGCCCCCAAAACACTCATGTGGAGGATGCAGGCTATCCCACAAGCACAGAGGAAAAATATGTAAATAAATAGAGCAAAACCACGCCATGTCACACACCTCCTCCTCTGCGGATAGCTGCTCAGCTGCACATCATTTGAGTTTTTCAGACACCATTAAAAAAACATTCTCACTATCAACAACAAAATGCCACCCTTAAGTCAACGCCTTCTTGGAAAAGCAAAGTCCAGACGCCATCAGTTCTATAACATAGGCAGGCCACCAAGGAGATACCCAACCTAGGACAGGGTTAGGGATTTTAAAAATTTTAAATGGAAGACATAAGTGAATTTCACACATGCCCAAAGAACAACAGACTGAGAGCTCAGCAGGCAAGAGTCAGCTACTAGAGGTAAGCATGTGAGGCATGTAATGACATGAAAATAGATAAAAGAAGGTCCAACAAGCTCCTTGCAGATTTTCAGAGGAAAGCTCCTTGCAGATGTTCCCTCTTTCCATTCCCAAAGTGGAGGACAACTTTAAGGACAACCAAGCATACTGGCAGAAACCAGGAAAAACTGAACCTCTGTAAATTAAAATCTCCCTTTCAAACCTGTAGCTTGTAAAAGGAAGTTTTATATGTTAACCCAATTCCTCAAAGACCACAACTAAGCAAAGGACTCAAACACTCAATTTTAAGTGACATCTGACTTTACCACTATTCTAACTGGATGCTTTTAAAAAAAAAAAAATCCCACATTTTCCCCCACCAGTTTTCCCTGCTTAGCCAAAAGGAGCTCCATGTACACACACACTCTCCTTGGCTGCTTTGCTAACAAGTTCCTTGATGCTGAATAAAGTATGTTTCTTACTCTGCCCCCTCACCATGATTTTACCACAGCTCATGCCAGAAATAACCTGCCTACAAGAGGCAGCTGGCACAGCACTGAGTCTGCAAATTGGATTCTGGACCTTCTGGAAATTAAAATCATTTTTTAGAAGACATAAATTACCATCACTTCACAGCAAACAGTCACAAAACCATTCAACAGCATTCACCAAATACCAATACAGCAGATTACTCAGTGACTCCCTTTTCTAATGCCCAGTAACACAAGTCATCTCTTTATTTATCTTTCCAAAACCCGCATAGCAACCACAGGACCCACTTTCCCGAGGAAGCAGTAAGCGAGCAAACACACAGTGCATTTTTACCTCTGCCTAGTGCAATTAAGCAGCTGGAGTGGTGCTAATCTGCCCCCAGCATGCGAGCAGGCAGTTCCCTGGCACTGGTCAGGGCTCCAGAAGCTGCTGCACCTCGACTGCTGCAGCCAAGGCGCTGCCAGGCTGTGACACCCAGAAGGCTCAATGCAGCAAATGCTCGGGTTACAGCTGAGCTCGCAGCTGCTGCCCAGCTCATCCCGCACGTACCACTGCCTCAGCTGCCTCGCTGGAGCTCACAGCCTGCTTAGCTGGGCACTCTGCCTCAAGTCTGCTCACCACACCGCTAAAGCACATCCTACTGTGCTCACGTACTGCACTGACCCTTTTTTTAAAACCTTTCTAGAGGAATTTATGCTGTAATCCGAACAGACTTAAGAGTTCATAATGTAATTTAGAAAGCTATTCTTACACTACAAGATCTACATTCTATACTTCTTCCTCTTTAAAGCAAAAAAAACCTGAAAAGATAATTTAAACGTAGTTTTTACGTGCTATTCAGTAAACTTTTCCACATATTGTTCGCTAGTCTTGCTGTTGAGTCTGCAATAGCGCAAACACCGGCACCTTTTCTTTATGACACTTAATCATTCAAAACAGCTGTAGCTCTCTTCCAGCGCCTGTTTGTTGCCATGGTTTGTACTCAAAGGCAGAATTACCCAGCGGAAAACAGCGGACAATCAGCAAAGCAGATCTGACGTTAAAATCGAGCACGGGGTTTCCTCATTCGCGGATTACGCTGCCTGCAATCCCTACGGAAGCGCCCGTTCCCAGCCAAGGCGTTACTCCGGGCGGAACTCTGGCAGCCCTTGGCCGGGGGGGCAGGAGGAAGTACCCGTCGGGACGCGGGGAGAAGGCAGCGCCAGCCGGGCCCGCTGCCCGCCGGAGCTGCCGCATGGCAGGGCGCACCAACGGCGCCCACGGCTGTTCTAACGGCGGGCTCCGTGCCGTTAACGGCCGGCACCGAGTCCTGCCGCTCCCGCACCCCGCCTTAACGGCAAAAACTTAACCGAAGAAAGGGGGAAAAAGCCCCACAAAACCTTTTTTTTTTTCTAAACTCCCTTTCTGCCGTTTCCCGAGGGGCGCAGGCCGCCCTGTGCGCCCCCGCGGGTGCAGGAGATGCCCGGTACTCACGCTGTCCCGGGGTCGCCGCGCTCCCGTCCCCGCCGGGCCGCGCACAAAGCCGCCGTCGCCGGCCGCGTGCCGCGCCGCGCGCGCCCCCGCGGGAGCCCGTTCGTCACGTGCGCCGCTCCGCGCTCCGCAGGGATAGGACGGAGAGGGGCTCCGGG